>SJJU01010467.1:0-15943 GCA_012932125.1 Conopomorpha cramerella | reverse complement strand
CAGTTGGTCGGATACTTGACTTGTGATCGGGAGGTCGCGGGTTCGAGTCCGGCTACTGGACGTGTACCAATGGGACTCTTTTTCAGAGCCTAAGTACGCAACGCAACGCTCGTACGGTGAAGGACAACATCGTGATGAAACCCACACACCACAAGGTGTGTGAACCCTATAAGGCGATGGGCTCACTCCCTGTCACGTTGAGTTAAATACGCTTGGTGAACTGTGAGCAAGTGCCTCTGCCTACCCCGCTTAGGGATTAAAAGGCGTGAACTGTATTTATTTATTTTATTTTTTTATGTCATAACTTCGGAACGGTTGGCCCAATTTCGCTAATTCTTTCTTTGTTGTGCTTATTAATGACAGCAGAAAGTTATTATGAAAGAAAAAAATGACATCCACTGCTAGGCATAGGCCACCATATTAATAGTTAAGACAGGACAACGTCTGTCGAGTCCACTAGTAGAAAATAAAGTATTCCTTGTGTTCAATTATCCTAATGTGGGGAAATGCCAATAATCGCCACGCTTGAGAATGCGGGTTGGTGATCGTAGTGGTGGAGATAACCCCCAAATTTCCCTGGTAATCTTTGGATGAGGCTTTCCTCCAGCAGTGGCTGATCATAAGGTAAAGTGTACCGTACACGTACCATATCTGCTTATGTTTGGGAATAACTTAGAAGCTCAAAAGCGTTTCCTGTATTTCCTGCGCAGTATAGTCTGAAGGTCTTCAAGTCACTGGGGTAATATGTACCTAATGAACAAGTGTGCTCCATCGTAGACCACATCGCTGCTTAACATCAGGCAGGATGGTGGTCAAACGCATGTTCAGTCATAAAAAAAATCAAGAATGTGATTAATGTGTATTTAATTTTGATTAGTTTGCGTTAAATTATTTTTAAAGAAACGCGCACTGACATTTTATTATAAGTTCGAACCAGTTATTATTAGTCAGGAGTCAGCTCGTGGCCACGACACATGTAACTGTGTCGAAACTTCGGGCAAACAACGAAGGTAAGCTTAATGCTTATCTATAGGTTAATTTTGCGCCGTAATATCCGGTTTAAACTATTAACCCATTAGCACCCACTATACTCGGAGACTGACAAGTTATTTTAAACTCTCATCATCGTCATCATCAGCCCATTTTAAACTCTATTACTTGGTAATAAAAGACAAAATCAATTCTCGACGTCAGAAGCATAAGGTCGTATCTGACTTTACGCCGCAAGTCACTTTTTTCCAATAAAAGATTTAATATGGAACTGTAGCTTGTTAAACTATCTAAGAAATGAAACCAATAGGTTCACTCTTTTCTTTTTAGTTTACGCCAACAAAATTACACATCCAACTTTATGCTTCTGACGTAGAGAATTAAATATTGATTATTCTTCTGGGCGTTAATGGGTTAATATAGGTTGCGTTATATTTATTTAGGTTGCTTCGACTTTTTTTACAGTTTGTTTCATTCAAATTAATACTTTTGCTTATTTATGTCCAAGGTAGAAACAACCTTCCGTGAACTTTAATACAATTACCCGGAAAGTGTTAAACAGTTAGAGAAGAGTTGTTACGATGCTCGGACACCCATTAAATCCCCACTTAGGCGGAACCCTTCACAATCCTAGCGCAAACCCGACCTAACCCCGAGTAATGGTCGTTGCGGTTGGAGCCCACACCGCGTTGGGCTCACGTTGTGGACCAAGTACACCCACACTTCACTAGTTGGGTTGATAATGCAGATGTCCCTACTAAAATTAGGACACGATAGGTAGGTACTAGTGGCGAAGCTAGGAGGTAAGCGGTAGTGAAAAATATGCACTGAACCAATGCTTATGTAGATTTCTTATTTGTCTTACTTGTTTGAGCTATAATAAGTCCCTACGCTACTTAATTTCTTTGAAAATATTTGTTAATGTGTCTGGCATAGGCTTGTCTTGTACTACTGGCTTACCCCCTAGCTTCGCCACTGTTAGGTACTTAGACAAGTAAATGTTGCCTATTAGTGAGCGTGTGAGTGAAGCCGTGTGTGTGACGGCGTATAGAATAATCGATGGTCGCAATTAAAAATGTGGGTAGTGCAATTTTAGGAATATGTAATAGTGTACTTTTCTGCACCGTTAGATTGACGATATTAAGATCTATAAACTTATACGTATATTACGTCACGTAAAGATTATAAGCTGTTATAAAATTAAAGTATGTGCCACAAGTAATTTAATTAAAAAAAAAACCATTCACGCCTTTTAATACCAAAGTGGGGTAGTCAGGGGCACTTGCTTCATAAGCAAATGCCCACGGTTTACCGAGCGTGTTTAACCCAAAGTGACAGGGGGTGAGCCCATTGCCGTTATAGGGTTCACACACCTTGATCCGACTTTCTTAATAGGGACCATCGACATGTGTCACCACCCCAGCACGACTTTTCCCACCTTGGTTATCGTAAGAGGCGATCCTGCAGAGAATGGGCAGTTGCGTTCTCTGTGAGTTAAAACACACCACGACTGCAATCGCCAACGCGCCTGCCAAGCGAGGCGATTATTGGCATTTCCCCTCAATTGATTATGTCAATGAAATTGAGGGAGCAGCCAAGCGAGGCGATTATTTTATTGGCATTTCCCCACCATTGATTATGAGAATTCAATTGGGGAGAAAAAAAAATTGGGGAGGCCTTCGTCCAGCAGTCGTCGGACGTCGCAGGACGTCATGTGACTGATGATGGTGATTTATTAAGTGTTAAAATATAAATAAATAAAATAAATACACTTCACGCCTTTTTATCCCAAAGCGGGGTAGGCAGAGGCACTTGCTAAAGAAAATTCCCACAGTTCACCAAGCGTATTTAACCCAACGTGACGGGGGGTGAGCCCATCGCCGTTATAGGGTTCACACACCTTGTGGTGTGCGGGCTTCATCATGATGTTGTCCTTCACCGTACGAGCGTTGCGTATATATCATATCACTAGCTGATCTGTAAAACGTTGTTTTCCCAAAATACGTGTATTATACACATAAACCTTACGTAAGAATCACTATGTACACACATCAAAAGTGTCTAGGGATCAAGAACATTTTTAGATCTAAAAAAATCTAATCTTCTGGATTGGTCTCCTACCTAATTCGCCATACCTGTATCAATGACTTATCGCCACATTTTGAATAAATTATGAATGAATTCAGTTTTTGTAAAATATATTCTTGATTGCAATCTTCTAAACTGTACCAAAGTAAGCCGCATCAAAACCCGGAGCGTAGTTTTAAAGATTTAAGAATACATACATACTGCTTCATGTGGCTGATGATGACGATGATAGTTCAGTAGCGGACATCCTTTGACTTATCTTATAACGATAATTTCAGCGCAGTACAGTCTGAAGGTCTTCAAGTCACTGGGGTGAATAGGTACCTAAGGAACAAGTGTGCTCCATCGAAGACCACATAGCTGCTTAAATTTAGGCAGGATGGTGGTGAAACGCTTGTGCGTGTTTAAAAAAAATAGCTATTATTAGACAAAAATACTATGATTCTCAGTACAAAAGATCATTGTTGCTTTGACGTGGTCAGTCTTTATGAATATTATGAAAACTATAGGTATTTGTTTTTATTTTTTAGAAAATGAAGAACAAACATCGAGTGAAGGATCTCGGTCTTCCTCCAATGAAATTGGCTGAAACTGTGAACACTGATGGTAAAACATATATTTTTTGTATCTTAAATCAGTTATCGTTTAGTTAAAATTATAAACTTACCAAATTTGCGTCTTCTCTGTTTCAGAATACTATGCAAAACGGGAGACATTGAGAGTGATTGGCAAAATTCTTAAAATTATACTACTCACACTTATTACAGTTTTATGTGCATACATTTTGTACGTTTATATGAGCGAAGATGGTATGTATGGACTCATAGCTATTTTTCTGTCACGTAACATAAGTTTTTCCTTAAATCTGAATTTCTTACTTACAAAGATCATACTTTATTTCAGATGAAATAGACAACAAGGTCTTCATAATGGAAATGGAAAGCGACAATGAATTACCAAATTTTGATGATAAAGTAATAAAAGAAGAACGTTTAATTGCCAAAGAAACGGATATAGAAGACACAGCGCTTCGGAAGAAAAGAGAAATATCATCACAAGGAAACGTAGAATTTAAGACTGATGAGGAGGCCATGATTGCACGAGACATCATTGCTAATCACAACAAGAAGTGCGAAGATAGTGATAAAGACGAATTCTGCAAAGACCTAGTGCAAAAGCTTCAATCATCAGCACGGCAGGACACATCAGAAGAACTCGAGTCCAGTGCTTTATTCGGAGAAGATCCTGAATCAGAATTCGAGACTGAACCTTGGGCAGATGATTTCAGAGCAGCTTCGATGCTTCGTGAAAGAAATTTTATGCCAAATTCAAGACAGGTTGCTTATGAAACGCCACCGCAAACTTTTTACCCAATGCCTCAGCAGTTAGTTCCTACATTGACCGACACGTGCCTCTTAGCTCGCCTGCTAAAAGACAATCCACATCATGTTCATGGTACGTTATTCCTCCAACAGATAAACTAATTTCGGCTTTAAACATTAGTAAATGTTGAGTCAACAAGCACTAGTTTTGCCTGTCTCAGAACTGTGTGAATAGAATCCAAACTAACACCATGAATTCACCAGGAATTACTGGAATTTAATATCATATCGATCAGTCCCAATTAAAAACGTCGGTAGTGCAATTATAGGAATATGTAATAGTGTACTTTTCTAAACCGTTAGATTGACGATATTAAGATCTATTAACTTATACGTATATTACATCACGTAAAGGTACCAAAGATTATAAGCTGTTGTACATTTGAAGCATTTTTTAATATCCAAAACTATCTTCTCTCCTGAACATGATCTGTTCTGTAGATCCGACTTTCTTAATAGGGACCATCGATATTATGTGTGGCGATTGTGTCAATTTTACTAACAATTTTAATTTCGTTTTCAGCTGTATACAATGTCCCAGTATACCCCGGTCCACAATATGTACCTACGCCGTACATACCAGCCCCACATGTACCATATCTCCCGTAAGTTTAAATACCTTTCTTGGTTTTAGAACAGTAATGAGTAGCATTTCGTTTAATTTACCACAGTCATTAAAAAGGCAACGACGTTTGAGTTCTTAGCTTATTTAAAATAAACGAATTTAAACACTAACAAAGACCTCATTTTCTCATTTATGTTTGTTGGAAGTAATGGAATTGAATTTACCTAAAGAAAACGTGTTTACACGGTGAAATGTTTATTTAGGAATAGTTGAGTGATATTAGTACAGTAGATACTGTATTATAAAAATAATGTGATATTTTATACTACGAATATTTTGCACCATTTTTTTATTTATTAAGTGGGTATTATACGAAGAACGGTATTATAAGCGTCTGTGGTCCAGTTGGTAGGACACTTGACTTGTAACCGGGAGGTCGCGGGTTCGAGTCCGGCTACTGGACGAGTACCAATGGGACTATTTTTCAGAGCCTATTTACGCAACGCAACGCTCGAACGGTGAAGGACAACATCGTGATGAAACCCGCACACCACAAGGTGTGTGAACGGCGATGGGCTCAACCCCTGTCATGTTGGGCTAAATACGCTTGGTGAACCGTGGGTATTTGCTTTAGCAAGTGCCTCTGCCTACCCCGCTTTGGGATTAAAAATCAGTTAACAAAAGCGTGGCCCTTCGTAATATCATAGCGGAGATACTCGATTTATAATTTTGTTGTTCATTGAGCAAATTCAAAGAGGTCATCAAAAAATATTTGTTACGATAGGAAATAAATATGATATTTTCTTTATTATGATAATTTTGCTATTTTAAGTTTTTATATTTTGATTGTTCTGCTAATGTTTTATATGTTTTTTAATACTATGTTTGTGTTTGGTCAACTACCTACTCTATGGCATTAGGATACTCATGTAATTGTGGATGTAAGTTTAGATAAATAAATAAATAAAATACTTACTTTATTCTTAGAGCTGCCACGCACCACGCCTACCATCCCGAAAGTCGGATAGCCGTTGACGTTGAGGACAGAATGCCACATCCGCAAGATGCTGAAATAATGCATCGTGCAAAAATAGAGTAAGTTGTTTTCAAAATCACTGCAGCTACAGTTGTTGCAACAGAAGCGCCAAAGACACGAATGAAGCCAATAGTCAAAATAATAATAATAAGTTAATTGTCACCAAAAGTGTATACATTTACAGATCGGTTACTCATGTGTACCTTTACATTGCAGTGATATCATAGTTAAATTTTAACAATTGTATGTATGTGTATTTGAACATTTGACATCCTGGCATCCTAGATAGGTTAAAAGGCAATCTGTGTTAGTTATTTTATTCGTTTCATCGTTATAAGTACTATAACATACATACGTATATACAGTAGCATAACACAAAGCTTGATGAACGTCATTTATGACATTAAAAACAAAAGTAATCGTCCCCGGTTCGGATTAATTTCATAGAAGTTATGTTTGTGCCTATTCGTTAAATCTGCAACTAAGGCATATTATGGATGAATTTACGTAAGTTCTGCAGATAGTCTACATTTTGTACGGATGTAATAGTAATTGTAGGTTCTGACTGTGAACCAGACATCTGCCTATCAAAAGTTACAAATATTGTGACTATTGTTAAACTAAGGGATAAGGGCAGGAAAATGACGACGATGACTATTGTTAAACTATCAGAATGAGAACATGAAGATTTCAGATTAGTTTAGTCATACTTAATTACTAATAGTATAAAAATGTGCTGACCGTGTTATTGCTATCAACACGCAGTAGAAAAATGTTTGTTACAATGTATTCCACCGATTTAGCTATTTACACAAAAATAGGTCAACCAGGAGAACGGCAAAACGTCATCCATACCAGGTGGTTTTGCCATTTACGCGAACCAAACGGTTTGCGTCCACTTTCATAGTGCGTACCGTCAGGATGTGGAACGACTTGCCGGAGTCTGTGTTTCCTGCGCAGTACAGTTTGAAGGTCTTCAAGTCGCGGGTGAATAGGTACCTACTGAACAAGTGTGCTCCATCGTAGACCACATCGCTGCTTAACATCAGGCAGGATGGTGGTCAAACGCTTGTTCATAGTGATTAAAAAAATATATATTATTACAGAATTTCGTAACTGGATGTACAAAATTGCAGATCCCGCCTACCACACACTACTGATACCGCTCGGCAGCGAGATAGCTCGTGTGGCACTGACTTCACTTCGTGCAGCAACGGGGAATGCATCCCCAGCAAGCAGTGGTGCGACGGCGTGGTGGACTGTACGGACGTCAGCGACGAGTCGCAATGTTCTTGCGTTGACAGAGTCGATACTTATCGCCTCTGCGACGGATACTTTGACTGTCCTTCGGGCGAAGACGAGTTGGGGTGCTATGGTAAGATAGAACTTATTATTACCACTGCAGCCGAGCGACACGCACTTGAAAATACTGCGTGTAAAAGGACCCCGAGCAATGGTCTTAGAAACGTTCTCTCGAAAACTCTGGAGGAAATCCGAAGGCCAAAAATTGTCTATTTTTCATGGAGATGAAATAAAAGTGTTTTTCATTTCTCCACATTCTCGCCATAGTTGTTCATATTGACGAGCTCAACAATGTTTCTAAGACCATTGCTTGGGGTCTTTTTACACTGTGTAGATAGACCTAGTGGTATGGCCCGTTTTCGAAACTCGTTTTAACAATAGTCGCGCTTTCGAGTCTCTGGTATCTAATGAATATCCTAGTTTATGTAAGTAGGTATGTCTCTTCGAAAGTGGGCTCTTTGCATTTTTCTTTGTACCACAGCGTTTCTTATTTAAAGCATAATACTTCTATTATTATTACTCAAGTTCATCTTTATCGAAAACAGAATATTATTTATTGTTTTAAGGAAACGCGGGTCCGGGGGTAGGGTTAGGGGCGCATTGATATGGTATTAAAAGATTAAAACGGGTATTATAGCACGAGCCAGTTAGCTCGTGACCACGACACATGTAAATGTGCCTAAACGTCAGGCAAACAACGAAGGTAAGCTGGATGCTTATCTTTGGTTAATTTTCGGCATTTAATACTCGTCTCAAACTTTCAGAATCTTATTTATTTGTTATCTAACGATGCAAAACTAAAATAATTTAACTTACCAACGTTGTCTGTCGTCTTAGGATGTGCAAAAGACGCCTTTAGCTGTGAAGATCTGGATCTAAATTCTCAAAGCACTTGCTTCACGAAGGAGCAGAGATGCAACAACGTACCAGACTGTCCCAACCATAAGGATGAGGCGGATTGCAATTTGCTCTCGTCTACTTTACACGAACAACCTGTAAGTATTAAGAATCTATTTACCTTAATTTTTTGAAGTGTAAACTTCTTATGGCGCGTTGGGCACTTTTGTGGGTGAACACTTTCAGCCGTTCTCGCGATAGATGAGATTTTACACAGATATACTCCGCGTGTATTCTTATGATATATGTATACTAGACGCTAGACGCTCTTTGCATGGGAATTCGTTCGTTCTCTCGCGACAGACGAGATTACATATCTATATGTATACTCAGAGTATATAGGTATGCGAGAGCGTTGCATGCTATACGCAGTCTTTGCATGGGCATTCATTCGTGCCCTCGCGACAGACGAGATTGAGAGTTTTTTATATTTATTTTATAAATTAATATTAAACGAAAAATATATTTATTTAAATATTTCAATTGACTTGTTTTCATTTCTGCCTGCATTCCCGTTTAATGAAACAGACATTTTACCTCAACATTGTTCACCGGGTAGGCGTCGTGTTCACGAGTGGAATGGTTTGATACGAATCCGAAACTACCTTCAAAGAGTCACTTTTTCAGCACACAACACTGTCTTTGATTATATCAAAAAATAAAAAATATGAAATGACAACCCTGTCTAGGTAGTGCCATCTATTACATTTCTTAGAACTGTAATAAGCCACCTGTTAGAAAACCTCCCATTGTCTTGCAACAAAGCAAAGTAGGTAAATGTTCTATAACAACGGATGTAAAAATGCAATCATCGAGTCTGTACTTTTCAAGCATTTTCACAAACTTTTAAAAATACTTTTAATGAGTTGAAAAACAATATTACTTTCGCAGACCTTTCGTAAATGCACTAATAGCTTTGTTAGCACAATATAATTGTGTAGAAACTGAGTTATTTAGTCTAGCTTGAGCTGGTAAAATGTGTAATTTGTATAGAAGGTTAGTTCAAGATTGAATGTCGAACTTTGAATGGACCGTCGGCGCATCCTTATACTTCGTAATTAGTTCCCTCTGAGTCTACGTGATACCGGGAGAGGTTTCTCCTTTGTACTCACAAGTAGTCTCTTCCGCTTACAATAATGAAACAATTCTGTAACATGAAATAGGTACTTTTAATTTATTTACTACGAGTATGGGTACATCGATACTAAAAGCCTTACTCATAATAGCGGAATTGCTATTTTTAAGATACACAAAGCTTAACTTAACTTGTCAGTTGTATGTCAAATACTTAATAACCAGTTCAAGTAGATCTGTAATAACCGTTGTGTAAGTGACAATGCGTGCGTTATCAGTAAGTTTCCAAACCGCGACCTGCCTCGCGATCCTTTCCTATCCTATCCTAAGTCGCAAGTTCGAGACCAGCTTTACTGAACGTGTACCAATGAAATGGGAGCCATTTTCGGAGCTTATGTACGCAACGAAATGCACATACGGTAAAAGGAAGAACTAAAACCACATACCACAAACAGGTACACTGAGCGTGATGTAAAGATTTGATTCCTAGGTTACTCACGAAAATTACGTAAATCCTCAAATTGTTTCAGAAAGATAATTGATAAAGTCAAAAGTGGAATCGTCTTGAAGAACTAAATACAAAAGGACCTGCAAAGTATTATTGGTAACTTTTCCAGAGAGAACTGAAAAAAAAAACGATCTAAAGAATGGAAGAATGGTGTTCTAATTTTGAAAAGAAAAGTTAGAAAGCGTACTCGTGTTCCAACTTTCACAGCATTATTGTAACTTTTTAATAACACCTAATTATTTTTAAATCATTTGTCAGACATTCGGGACTCGACTGGAATCCTAATATTAGTAATTAATTAGTTAGCAAAACATAGTAGTGGCACATTTTCTTTGAAAGTTCTTCCAAGTGGTAAGACGAAACTTTCCTTTGCAAGTTTCTCTTAAGCTTTTCAATATCTCAGATGTACGCGGTCTCCAACACCGAGGGCTTTCTCCAGAGGAACTTTAAGGGCGATTGGTACCCTGTGTGTGAGAACCCTTACATGTGGGCACACGACGCGTGCCGCCGTGAAACTGGACTCATCATAAGGTTAGTTTGACTATTAACCCTTTCATGGATAAAAAAATAAATACACTTCACGCCTTTAATCCCAAAGAGGGGTAGGCAGAGGCACTTACTAAAGCAAATACCCACGGTTCACAAAGCGTATTTAAGCCAACGTGACAGGGGGTGAGCCCATCGCCGTTATAGGGTTCACACACCTTGTGGTGTGCGGGTTTCATCACGATGTTGTCCTTCACCGTACGAGCGTTGCGTTGCGTACATAGGCTCTGAAAAAGAGTCCCATTGGTACACGTCCAGTAGCCGGACTCGAACCCGGGACCTCCCGATTACAAGGGTCCGACCAACTGGACCACAGACGCACACCATAGTAATGTTAGTTTTATTGTTGTCACGTCGACAGGCGGAACGTGTCTCCAAAAGTGTTATCTGATTACTGACGTGATGTTGCTCGCAATACAACCGTTATAAGGTGAAGGAAAATATTGTGATGAAACCCGCATACTATGATCAGTAATGGTCGCAGTGATACTGAGCACAACAAGGCCCTGTAGAGCCCCACACCACAAAAAAATATATGATTTTTATTCAAAGAGTTTTTACATTAAATTCCTGATATTTTTTAGCTAATAACCTCGATGAACATCGATATGCCAACGAGATATCTGAATCAGCCAACAGTGAGTGAAGTGCGAAATTAATTTAATTTTCAAACCCTATGAGCCTTGTTGTTCTGGGCATGGTTCAGATCCTTGACGTAGTTCATGAACGTTTAGGTATACTCGTTTGAAATAAACACGCTGTAAATATCATACAAATTATATTACTTGCTAGGTGCTATTCAGTGATTCGCGGTTTACGACGGTCGGAAACCGCGATTCAGGAAAATGTATGGTGCTGCTTCCGACACGACAGACGCGACTCCATACAATTTCATAGAGCGAATGTATCTGTGGACGAATTTCCTATATTTTGTCTCGAGGGTCGACTTCGATCCATCGCATGCGTCAGTTTACTACTGCTTCTACTTCTACTTCTTCCGCGTTGCACGGAATTGCTCCTTAAGTACATTGTTTACCCACCGGTTTTCCTGTCGGGGAATTATGCCCCTATTTCCGGACAGGGGTCCTTCAAACCACATCAGCAAAGTGTTATTGAAAAATAATTGATCCAATTTTGATAAATTACTGACTGACTATATTTAGCCGAAAATAACACTCGCTCATTCAAGGACTCTGATTTATATTGGACTGGACGTACATATTACGGAGCATAGGCTGCTCTGTATTTCCCCAGAGAGATGAAATTGGGGGAATTATCCAGGTGTAATTTTGTTCAAGGATATAAATTATGATAGGTTGCTTGTACGACGATACTACATCGACAAGATTTGGCACTTTAATTAAGTGGTAGGAATCATTTATGTCATAATCACCATCATCATGGTGAAGGACAACATCGTGAGGAAACCCGCACACCACAAGGTGTGTGAACCCTATAACTGCGATGGGCTCACTCCCTGTCACGTTGGGTTAAATACGCTTGGTGAACCGTGGGTACTTGCTTTAGCAAGTGCCTCTGCCTACCCCTCTTTGGGATTAAAGGCGTGAAGTGTATTTATTTTTTTATTTTATTTATTTTTACCATCACCATGCCAGTCCACTGAGATGAACATTGAAATCGCTAAGGCGCGCCCTTGGGGATTCCTATGTTCATCTCACGACGATCGTTCTTGTGAAATGTCTAGATGTGTGTGTTTTATTTTCCTTAACCTAAACTACAGCTGTTTCTTATCCTTCTTCGGGTACACATCCTGTTGGGTCACTATTAAACTTCTCTCGAATGAAACATGTATAAGATAAGATAAGATAAATTTATTTAAAATCAATTTGGTACATAGTTTTGCAGTAGTATAGTAAAGTAATATTTTCCATAAAACAATTACAAAAACGTATGCACATGTACAGAAATAGGTATACATCACTTACTAGGTTACAATGTGTAATCTGTATTAAGTGTTAGCCGTGTGGTGACGGAGAATAGCCCACCCACCACACCACACCCACACCCCAGCCCAACTTTTCCCGTCATGGGGGTCGTAAGAGACGACCGAGGGAGCTCTCCAGAGGACGGGCAGCAGCGCTCTCTGTGAGTTAAACCACAACAACACTGCGATCGCCAACCCGCCTGCCAAGCGTGGCGATTACTGGCATTTCACCCCAAATTACGGATCTCATTGGGGGAGCAACGTCCAGCAGTGGACGTTATGTGGCTGATGATGATTAAGTGATATAATGTTAAGGTTATCCAATTTGAGGTGCACAATTGAACAGATGAATAAGAAGTACAACCGTTGTCTTAAATCCAAAATGGTTCTACTTTCTCCTTCATCCTCATCAATTGACCCCCCCGCCCCCAGGCCGCCGTTCATCCAGCACATACCGGTGGACCCTCTGTTCCGGCTGACGTACCTGAACGCCAGCCCCAGCGGGCTGCTGCAGCCGAGCGAGTTCTGCGCCAACTCCACCGCCGTGTACGTCACTTGCCCGGACCTGCTCTGCGGGACCAGGGTGCTGACTACTCCTCAGCTTTTGAGAGAGGTATATGAGAGAGTATCCATGCATGTGCTCTTTATTTTAGACTAGTGAACCCGACAGTTTGTTGTCCTGTCTTGACTACGAATTTGATTTTGGATATTAAAATTCAAATGATTCATTTGCATTCCACAATGATACGTTTTTAAGATAAAGCATGTATGTGATATCATAGGTACATGACAACATTGCGGTGGGCACAGCAAATTATTACTTATAGTAAGGGAGAGGAAGGCGCTTTAGATTACTCTAACATATATTATATATTGTGTTTTTTTATACCTACATAGGTATTTTTATGTCCTACTCCGGGCAATAACAAATACATCAAAAATGGAATTTGCGAAATCGGTGCTGCTTCACACGACGTAATGCCGTGTCCAAAATATTAAATTGGGAATAAGTTTCATAAACTTATACCCGTAAATAATTCTAATAATATATTGGATGATTCATCAGTTATCAAACTTACATTGTACGATAGGTTTGGTAATTTGGACATTATTGGTGAAAATATAATTACGATAGGGTATGAATGATATTTTTTTATCACCATGAACAGGCGTTTGACCACCGTCCTGCCTGATATTCAGCAGCGATGTGGTCTACGATGGAGCACACTTGTTCATTAGGTACCTATTCACTCGCGACTTTAATGAGAGTGTGGATTGAAAAGTTGGAAGACCACGGCGGTTATTTACTGACCAAATCAGCGACGTGTTCTTTAGATATGGGAGACTCAAAACAATAACAGGTGGAGATAAATCTTCGCACAGCCTTTTGGAAAATAGTTAGTAATGGTCCATATCCATGCTGAGATTGAAACTTCTGACCTCATATTGTCTCATACGAATTCTAACTACAAAGTTAATACCTACTACGATAAGTGTAAGCAAGACGTCCAATAGCGTTTACCTAAGTCGGCAATTGTTATTTTTTCAGAACGAAGCCTTCGAAAATAAACTTTTCGGTCGCAACAAGCGTTTCCTGGTCCCAGATGAAGATACAGTAATCGCTTATTTCCCCAATCGCTTCAAACGTTATGCAGAAAACATAACTGCTCCAGAAAACAACGATATAGACAATTATACACCAAATTTGGTGAAATCTACTTCAGTACTCATCGAAGATACAGGAGATGATGTGGAGATATTGCGACCGGAAAAATTGAAAAGAGTTAAGAGAGCCGAAAGCAGAGTGGTTGGTGGAAAGCCAAGTCAACCAGCTGCCTGGCCTTGGATGATCGCCATGTATCGAGATGGCAAATTCCACTGCGGTGGAGTGGTCATCTCTGATAGATGGATACTCTCAGCGGCGCATTGTGTCACTAAGTAAGTTTAAATATTCTTTGAAAACCTTATTGAACCACTCGATAAAGTTCGTTGTGATTGCTGAAGTTAAAGCCTAACACACAATGTAGAAGTTTAAATGGTTGAATGCTTTTTCTATGTTCGTATATGTAGCCAGAATTCTTATCACTTTCTTCTATAATCAACTAAACATTATCGTTACATTATTGTTTTACTTTACAAACAAGGTGTTAATTGTTAATATTGGTGAAATTAAAATATTAGAATTTAGTACAATTTTTATGAAGTGACAATAGAAAATTAATTGTCTCGTCTAATGACATAGCAAAGGGTTTTTCAACAAGGACGGGTCGATATTGACAGTTAGCGGCAGCCATGTTGTTTTGGTGGTATGTGTCAATTGCGTTATTCAGTTACTGATGCCAAACCATGGTAAGTTACACGAATGAGCAGCATGTCCAGATGATAAAACTTTGCTATCAAGTGTTCGTTAGTGAAAACGTTGCGCGCATTGCGTCCATTTTAAGGCAGTCGCTGTGACCACCAAGATGGCGGACACGAAGTTCGTGCGATTTGACCCCGCTAAACCTTTTCTTGCGGGCTTTTCTCAAGTCGCAGGTCTATGCCAATAATCTGCAAGCAACCGATGCCTTGAAAACCAACATATTGCAGACCATGGCTCAGATTCAGCCGGTTCTATTCAGTAAAGTAATTGAATTGGGCCTTCTGATCCGTGCCACTGTTCGAAGTCGAGGTAGAAATTTAAACGATGTCATATTTCATAAATAATGGCATAAATGGCCTTTCAAATAAAAAATCTTCGTGGGTCCTGAAATTTTCTTACCTGCATCGCCGTTTTAGTCAAAGTCTCCTGCCTTCATAATAAACTATTATACATTGCAGCTTCTGGGAGCATTACTACGAAATTCAAATCGGGATGTTACGCAGATTCTCGTTCTCGCCACAAGAGCATAGTCTTCAAGTAACACACGTTATATTGAACCGTCACTACGACAAGATGGACATGAAGAATGACTTGTCACTTCTGAGAGTGAAGCCAGCTATAAAGTTCAGCAGGTGGGTTCGGCCCATATGTCTGCCCAACCCTGAAACTGCTGGGCCAGACTGGCTATGGGGACCGGCGCCGGGGACCATCTGCGTTGCTGCTGGCTGGGGGGCTACGGAAGAACATGGACCTGATCGTAAGAGTTTTCTGTTAAATCTTGGGTAATACAGTTATATCACTTGCCACCATGCATCATCAAATCATCATCATCAGCCCAAAACCTGTCCACTGCTGGACATAGCCTCAATAAACTGGCGTGCAATTGGGAGAGGGCCTATGGGTCCATTGCCATGTTCCTTCGAAATTGTTTGAGTGATCTTAATGAAATTGTATCACGCGTATCATCAAATGTATTTCTTGCAAAACATAGCTAATAATAGCAATCTCTCTGTAGTGCGAAAGAAATTATTCGGCCGTAGGCCAGAGACTGGGCACATCAAAATCTTAAATATGTCAGAAAAAAAGTTTTTCGACTCGACTAGTAGTTATGACAATAAACCTCAATACTCTCGCAGCTCCAGAAAAGAGACACCTATAAGAAATGTATCTATTAGAAACACGGAATTATTTATCTTAGATCAAAATTGTATTTGCACACCGTGAATTCTCCTCATTGCAGATTTAAGT
>SJJU01010466.1:0-15891 GCA_012932125.1 Conopomorpha cramerella | reverse complement strand
AAACTTAATAAACAAAATTGTTCGAAGGACATATTCTATTTACGCCAGACAATACGTGAAGGCATTTATATGAAGCTAGTGGAGCCTTCCGGCCTTATTCAGCGTTTATCACAGTCCCGTAAGGCCCTCGCATATTAAAAATAAGACAATTACACTGTGCTTCGCAATTCCTAAGTTATACGGGACACGCTTAGGAATTAAGCCAACACTACGCAAGTGCGTACGTTTCAACAAGCGTGTTTAACTCATTGGGCATTGTTATTGTATGTGCATAGGGTTGATTATTTCCAGCAGGCGGAATTTTCATCCGACCATACTAGAGACAGATCTTTCAGAAATACTTCGTCTGACAACAAAAAACGCAGCACGAAAGAATGACACCTAGGTATATTTTAGATGCAGTATTTTGATAAAATCTGGTGGAAAATGGCACTCTAAAAAATTTCGACACTTTGTCACATCACTAGTATTCAGTGTCTCGGCACCAACGGTAACCTTGTTAGGCTAACAGTATTAGCGGGCCACGGTCGTGTCATGTGCCGGGCCATGTCGAGTCATGTAGAAACGTGCAGTCTATTAGGTACCAATTACTTACTTGGTAAGCTTCATGATCTTTAAGGTCTAATTTACCAGGTAGAATTGGTTCTCGTAGAAACTTTAGTTAGAAGCATGTAGAACTGACGTACATCCTCAAAGATAATAATTATGAAATGCAAGTCAAATCACTAATGAAGATCTGCTAAAATTCGAATTCATTTGGAAACTTAGGTAGGTCTGTACTTATTTGTACGACTATCGCAGTACGAGGAAACTGTTATGTTCCAATAAATAAACGTCATGCCGCTCGCTAAATCACTCTTTGCCCGTTGAGTATTTGTCCTGATTCAGGCTCGACTGAATCCTACCCGGAGCGTGTTCCCACAGATACGGTTCTATTGTCCATCGGTAACGCATTGCTGGTTCGGTTTGCAGTCACAAAGCGATTCGCACTTATTGTCGGTACTTCCGCACCGTTGTACATGCGCCTTTGCGTGCCTGTCGCCGGCTGAACGGATGGACCTGGGGGACCACCGTGTGGTTCTGATCGTTCTTGTTTCACGCTTAGTTAGCTTGTTGAGAACCACCAAACGTATTAGAAGGCTATTTTCTTGATGACATACACGTATAACAAATTTGTACAATAATTCGTTTCTAAATTTTGATATCTTGGCATTACCCCCCACAACTTTTTAATCACAGGTAATGAAACATGTTTGATCAAATATTTATCCCTGAATAGTGGTATGTTTATTATAATATATTTAATTAGTTATGTATGTATATATCGATAGTATGTGTATTATGTGTTATATGTGTACATTTATTCGTTACTGTCTTAACTTCTCTTAAAAAGTCTTTAATTGTCGCCTGTTTTAACGTATAATTTGAAACAGTTTATGTAATTAGAGGTTCATGGTGTTGACAATACATGTATTCAAATTGTCATTTATTTTAAAGTTTTATTCAATTTTATTGTTGTTTGTGAATCCAAATAAAATAAAAATAACTTAAGCCTCCCTGTGATGGATAGTGTACCTCATTTTTCAGAACTCGTTGAACTTAATACACAGATACTTTTTTCGCAATAATTGCTTGCCTATGAAAAACTAAAACTACGAAGTATGTATTCTTGGAACACTGGACATATAAGTGCAGTCCGAGGCACTGAGATTTATTGCCGATGTTCTGTTCCGCAAGGTGTTAGTCACGTTTATTCACGTTCCCGTGGGAATTTCGAGTTGAATTAGGCGTAACTTCCGGAAATTCATTGTTGTTGAAAAATTGTGTCAGCTAATTTTTCGGATTTAGGAATGTACACATACAATGTAATTGCCGGAGCACGTTTGTTTTTAGGGTAACCAAATACAGTAAATCATATTTTACGAGAAAATATTCATATTAAAGGAAAGTTTTCTACAACAAATAGTGTCTTGTTAAGACACCCCCGTGATGATATTGATTTCATATTTCCTATGACTGAATTTTGAATTCTAATGAATTTAATGTCATCGAAGTAATATGGGTCGTATTACTATTAGAGTAGGGTGTTGTATAGCGTACAAGATCGTCAGAGTTGTGGCGTCGGAGCCTGTGTTTGTCTACACTCTGCTGCGGCAGACATCAAATATCCAATAAATATCTGAAAACATCATTTCAGTTATTGAATAAAACATTTTCAATTGTCCATTTCGATGAACGATTTCAATATTTGAACTTCAAGAAGAAAATATTTTAGCGAACATTTTTTGTCCTATTAATGAAGGCGATTTCTCTCAAGTCTCTATGGATTATTGTTATAAATTATAGTTACTTTGGCCCAAACTTAAGGTAATTGCATGCGTACCTATGGATACAGTTATACAGTTTAAAAGCTTTGTTTATGATTTTCTCAGAAGCTAGACTCGTGAGTTAAATTCTGGGCATATAACGGCGTTCACTAAATCTCAAAGGTAATATTGAATACAAGACAATAATACTTTATGTGTTTTAGGATTTCCTTTATCGCTATTTTATTGTCTCAATTTCTTTCACTCCGCTAACTCTCCTCGATTACGAGGTGGAATTAGATGTGCTGTGTTCACAACTGTGCCTCATGTCAAAGTCATGAATTGTGACATGCCCCGTCGCACACCCCGCATACCTCAGGAGGTAACTAGCACTTCCGTGCACATTAATAGTATCTAGTGTATTTGACATATTGTGTCCACCATCCACATAAAAGATTGGACTTTCGCAACAAGTCCAAACAAAGGGAGACTAAACCCTTCACAATTGACAATCAATACAAATAATACAATACCAATACGTTTTGCATCTCTGCAACTATACATGAGTAGGTTTACGTACAATGATAGTGGTTGTCTGTCCATAGAGGACCCTTTCAAATACTGGACTAGCGCTAATGGATTGTGCGGAACGTGCCCCAACATAATCTGTGAGATTATACAGGAGGTGGAAACGTTGCCGTTTGTGGAGGCATTGTAGGTATTAGACTCTCGCAGTGATTGTTTTAGTACCTACCTACCTAACTGTCTATTGCCGGGTGATTTAAACTGATAACTCGTTCATAAGACTACGAAGGATGCTTTGAGGTATTCCGAAAAAATCCAAAATTTTTAAACTAAAAAGAACAAAGGATTGCGGGCACTTGATTCTTATGTTTCTGTAACGTTGTAGCATGATTCGTAACCAATATGTTAACTAACGTATCTTCCATGATAATGTAAAGAGTGATTTTTTCCGTTTGGTCCTATTTCAATTTGGTTCAGTTTCGATTCTTAATATTTTAATGGTTAAAGTCTGTTCTTTTTCTTTAAAGTTATGTTATTTTATTTCTACCTCTATACTTAATTCTCTGACAGACAGCACAAAGGCGAGATTGCTTATTGCACGTTGCCGAGGAAAATAAAAACATAATATGAGCATTCTTGTGTTGTAAAAGAGAGTACGATATCTGGTAGCTGTAAAGCAATTTCGTCACGTCGCAACTTCAGTGTTTCACAGCGAAGACTGCATAACGCCCGGTTGAGCGATGAACCTGTGATTATCTCCCGCAGAGATCTGGTGCACGTCTGATGTGACCTCGGCCGCCACTTTGACGAGCTCAGCCACAATATAATGCTCCCTAAAACCAAAGACACAAGATCTTAAATAGCAAAGCAGTGCTCAAGAAGATATACCACGAGAGATTTGATAACACTTGGGCCAGGTGTATTGTAAATATACACTGTTATTATGCAGCTCTACATGCTTTACCTTGTTTGTGTCGTCAACATCACGTTGAAGAGTTATGACGTACCTGCCTAATTACATATTTTATCTTTTTTTACTTTAAGAAAATTAAAACTTAGTAACTAGGGAAGGAGAGAACAGGAAAAGTTTGTGATGTTCTTTAATTAATGTGTACTGGAAGTGAACAAACGTTGTTCTAAGTTAGTGTCGTAGTTTTTGGAGGAAAAATCGGATTTGTTTCTCTGTTGGAAACATGCTTTGTATAGTGTGCAATATTATCAGTGTAACCGATTGCTTCTACCTTGAGACATACTGTATTGTTTCTGATTGGACACACATTTTTTTTTAATTCATGTTGTAGTGTTGCTACAATGTACCAGCTTTTTTTTGTTACTATGAACAAGCTTAAAATCTGAGCCGTGAAACCTGTGTTTAGTAGTGGTCGATATCACTAGGTGTAGGTACAACAACGCCGACCTGCTCATAATCCCGTGACCTTGGTGCATCGCCATCGATATTTGAGGACAACAAAGTCTTGGATGGATGACCAACGTCGAAGTGGTTGATTTATGAGCGCTTCTTTAATTCTCTTTTTGAACTGTATGTTAAGTCGCGTTAAGAGAAAACTGATGTCTCGCAATATATAGTAAGACAACCCCTAACGCTCATTTTTCTAAATCTATTCTGACATTCGCGAAAGTCTTAACTGCAGCTTTAGATGTTGTTAAGAACCTCTAACTGGGCTTAACGACAGCTGAGACATACTTAAAAATACACAGTCTGAACGCAGCATAAAAGTTGAACCACATGCTCGACACTTCCCCGGTTTTAGCCAACGGTCTCTGTAGACGTTTTTGGCTGCAACGGTAATGTCTACACAATCCGACTCAATCAATAAAAAGCAAACCCTGGATCTAACAGCATAAGGGGTTTGGCCAATCGAGATAAACTCTAGGGCCTGATTTTGTATTTTCTTACTCTGAATGAGTTGTCCAATGAACTGAATATTTAAATTTATTCACATGTTCACATACAACTGTTAAGTACCACATACAAATGTTAATGAACATCTTAATTTTGCTTTTCGGTTACCGACACGACGAATCATTGTCCATTAACGATCCATCCATGAAAAGTATTGAACGTGGGGGAAAGCTTTTGTCGGAGAGACAGGGTGGAGTATATAAAAGTGTTTACCCACCTACTTGATTTTTAGGCCGTTGACCGACAGAGTCGCGTTACCGGCCGGAGATTTTGAACTCAATGAATTTAAAATGACGTCGACAGAAAAAGGGTCCGGAGTCATGGTCAAAGGGAGTGGAGCCCTTTGAGATCCGACGTGTACCTATTACAGTTCGCCTCAATCAAATTATATTTTGCAGTCCTGTGACTAGTTTTTACTTATTACATGTATTGTACTAAAAGGGTTATTGTAGAAATTAAACATATATTAGAAAAGCTTTGGTCTCAAGACAAATCAAAGATGATTGGATGCTATTGTTACACTGCCTAACTGTACGTGTACTAAAGTTTGTGTCAAATTAAAAGCTGTTTAGAAACTGAGTTATAAATATAATATTGTAAAACTGTAATTAACTGCTCGGTTTTCTCTCACTCCTATTTCCGATATTCGACGCGTTGGTAACTCGATTAAAAGCTTACCTATTGTCGGTGGGATCAATTGATACGTATATATCAACATACTCAAGGTAATATAAACAGAAGTTATTAGAAATACAATTTGCAAATGCAAATTCTGCTGAATTGATGCAAGCGCGTGTTGGCTTTGCGAATTTATTTGTGGAAATCAAATATCACGGTATGATTTGTTTGCGAGTCTAGTGCTGCGCTAGACTATTTATTTCTATTGCGTTGCGGAAGATTAATAATAGAGTAAAAAGAAACATGTAATGGGTTTCAGCACAGTAATTCAAGCGTGGATGATTCGACTTACGGTAATATAGGCTGCAGTGTTTGTAATGACTTACGATCTGTTTCAATTTAATACATGTGTAAATATTTCTTCGTGCCCTTTTTCATACTTAATGCAAAATATTTTTAGAATGGGCGCAATCACGCCTCTGCTGGTATAACTACATATAGGCGTAACATGTATACGTGTATGTCAATATAATTTAGCCTCTAAAATAACTGGGGCCCTCGAGCTGCTTACATTTGAATTTTGGACTCATTGTGGTTGTCAACGGTTTTGCACCGATGTGGCGCTCGGTTTCTTCATTTGCTTGGCTCAGCGTAAATCGGCTGCGGCGTTGGAAATAAGAATCTTATAAAGACGCAAACATTGTCAGTGTCTCAAAAGAGTAAAATGGAAAAATATCTTACATTTTCAGCTGGAGGACTGATTTCAAAAACATACTATAGTTCCATTTGTACATTGATAGGTGAGTGCTTTGCGCGAACTCTCTCACTGAACTATACAAGTTCGCTTTGCCGATACCCTCCTTTAGTCGGTAGTTACCGGAACTTGAATCCATTGAAACGACTTCCTGTCGTTGAAGTTGGCTGCGACGACAGGGTTTGTCTGGATCTCGACTCCAAGAACGTGGCATTTCTTAGGATTTACCGCAATTTAAATGCAGCTCTACAGTCGAAATGCGAATTGTTATTATATTTACATTGTTTGAGTCATGAGCACATATGTATATACATTAGCTTGTGTTTTTTTTATTCCAATTTCTCTATAAATATCACGTTCAGGGACACCATTCATTAGATTGTCAAAGTCAGACAGACATAACTGCATCATAGCAGTACTCAGAACTCAAACACAACTTGACTTGCAAGCTGCGTACCACCCCTTAGTCTATCTCTTTTCCACCTAAATGTATGGAAAATGATGTATTCTTGGATCCATACTGTCACTTTTACTACTAATTTGACAGTTTAGATCCAGATTTACCCTGGTACGCAGTAAGAGACAGACAATATTTTTTCTTACTCTTTCACTCCTGCATGTTTTTTATATCATTGTCTCGTTTTATTCCAAACGTCAGTGTAGGATTGCAAGTCTAGTTGTTTTTGGTCGGAGTAGCAGTACGTTTAAAAAAATATGAATTAAAACAGGTGTTCTCGTTTGATATTTCCTTAATGTATATTGTATAAAAGCGTAGTAAACATTATGCGTGGTGAATAACTATATAAGTGGGTTAAGCATACAATGTTATAAACCGTTCTAAAATAAGCTGAACTGTCCCGCTATTACGGTTTCATTATGGTCATGAAAATGGTGTTTCTTTATGGCTTCGTCTATTTTTAGAAGAAACACGAAAGAGATTAGAACTACTATAGGGGTCCTTATACGTATACATACATAATTGCCATTCTGCGCGATATGCCAATTTAGATAAAATACTAAATTTATTTAATTAGCCCAAAACACGAGGGGAAATGTCCAGCAAATGGACGCAACTTACCTCCACAAGGAAGGAACTGAATCGTATAATTTGACCTCTTATCTCATCGGATAATTGAATTTGTTTCTGCAATGCTGTCGGGAATATTTCACGTTGCAGCGGCCCTCGATCCTACATGCACCTTAATTGTATTGTAATAAGGTCGTATGTTTGTAGTTGCCGAGCGGCAGTTCGTTGGCGGCATGGTCATGGATCTGAAGGAGCCGGCTGCATATTTCGACGAATCTTTTCGGCGTGGAAGTGTAAGTAAAAAGTACAATTAATTTGGTATGTTGTCGAACGAAACGTCAGCGTTCGCGGAGTTTGATGAAGACAGGAGACGTGGACATTCGAGCTATTTAAAGTACCTGCTCGCAATGTCCGCCGAATGTAACTCTAATTGATACAAATCACCGCATTGCATGTTCTTCTATACAACATTAAGGTATTTTTAAGTGAAATACTTATAATATTGCTTTCCTTGTTATATTTTATTTTTTTGGATTCCATAATGGTGTACACACATCAAAAGTGTCTAGGGATCAAGAACATTTATAGCTGTAAAAAAAAACAAATTTATTTAAATCAATTCTAATCTTCTGGATTGGTCACCTACCTAATTCCCCATGCCTGTATCAATGACTTATCATCACATTTTGAATAAATTATGAATGAATTCAGTTTTTGTAAAATATATTCTCGATTGCAATCTTCTAAAATGTACTTGATACCTAGACACTTTTGATGTGTGTACATAGGTGTCTGGGTAACACTGTCACACCGATGGTTCCTGTAAAGAGCAAAAATGTGCACCATATAAAACGTTATAAAAGCGAAATATCTATAGCACAAAACTTTGTTTCAACTTTTAACGAGCAAACATGTTTTTGGATTTGAAGCTACGTTCGCAGCTCGCTACTCGTTAAAGTTTTCGAAATTCGTATTTAACTATTATACAACTAAAACAATGAATTCGTTTGTTATTTCTTCGATGTAACTGAAGCGAAAATATTTTGAGTCGCGAGTTCAGGAAATATAGCAAATATTTTCCATTGTATGCGGGACGATCAACAACATTCAATAAAATAAAACTGTTTTTGCTCGATCTACAAGTATACTGTGTGTAAAAGGACCCCGGGCAATGGTCATAGAAATGTTCTTGTGCCATACCGCCAAGCGGACCATATAAACAACTTTGACTATGGAGATAACGTGAAGAAATGAAAAAAAAAAGAAATGTTTCACCTCCATACAAAATAGACAAGTTTTGCCTCCGAATATAGTGCATTGTACAGTTGTTCATATTGACGAGCCCAACAACGTTTCTAAGACCATTGCTCGGGGTTCTTTTATACTCTGTATAGTACAAATTAACTTGTATACACTCGTGAGCAAAAATTCCGGATCAAATGTAAAACTTTAGTCAATTGTATAATTCTTAAAGTGGAAATATTGTATACTAGACAATAAAATGACATTTTCGCTATTTTATGTTCTTAAAAAAAGAATTTCTTTTACTCAGCTAGCTCTGTTAGATTGCTAGCTAGATACATATCTGTGTTACACAAAAAAATGTGTGAGCCGGAATTGTTGCTCGCGAGTGTATGCAAATAACAGCAGTATAACTTGTTTATCTCACAACAAAGTTTCTTCCCTAGGGAACGTGGACGAGCGATCTCATTATAAAACCTCTTTAAATTCATATTGCCAACAGGACGACCCTCAACAATGTCCAGTGTTAAAGGAGAGTGTGGCCGACATCGACACGGTGACCACTTACTCGCAGTTCGATTTTCAGGTAACATTCTCACATAATAATATGTCAAGAGCGTCTGTGGTCTAGTTGGGTGGATACTTGACTTGCAATCGTGAGATCGCTGGTTAGATTCCGGAAACTAGGCGTGTACTAATGGGACTCTTTTTTTCAAAGCCTATATACGAAACGCCACGATCATACGGTGAAGGACAACATTGTGATGAAACCCGCACACCACAAGGTGTGTGAACCCTATAGCGGCGATGGCCTCATCCCCTGCCACGTTGGGTTAAATACGCTTGGTGAAACATGGCCAATTTCTTAGCAAGTGCGTCTGCCTACCCCGCTTTGGGATTAAAAGGCGTGAAGTATTTAAATTTAGTTTAAAATTTCCTTTACTGTTGATATTGTAATACTGATATGCAGCTATTTTTTTCTCACATGTTGTAGAGTTCACTGGTAGATAATACTATCGATCTGCCTATTGTAGTGTGTTACAAGGAAGTACTAAATTAATATTTAATATATACAATATGTAATATAAAAATATTATCAATATTTTTGTAGCAGGCACCTTTAGAATCTGACGTAGAGGTTGTCGCCTCAAAATCCTTGGAGAAAACCCTTTCCGAAAACTCCCTGCAAAAAAAAAGGTCGCCTAATTTCATGCCTCCGGATGTTTTTTTTATAAGTAGGCAATCAATCAGAGATATGTTTCTATTGAACCCGTCATAAGGTAAAAGGGTGACGATCAGAGGGTGGTGTGATCAGTTAAAGGAGAATCACAAATTTCACGATGATCCTGGAATTCTTCGCATTTCAGAAATTCCAAAGGAGATCCTTTGGAACATATTGTACATTCCAAATTGTTTTTTAAAACACAGTTAACAAGCGTTTGGCTACAATCCGGAATGATGTTAAGTAGCGATGTGGTCTAACGATGGAGCACACTTGTTAATATTTATTTTTCAAATTCAAATTTAATTTATAGTATCTTATACACTATTCTAGACAAACACAAAAACTTTCCCAAAACGAAAAAAAGAATATGTTGTAAAAATAAGAAAGTATCTATACTTCTACGAGTAGTACCGCCGAGAATATGTGTACAAAGATTCATAAATTATCGGTCAAGTAGTTTTTACGTGAAATCGTAACAAACATCCCAACTTTAACAATTAGAATAATAAGAAAGGATATTACGATGCTACAAATTACGTGTGATTTTAGAAATGTGCGGAAGTGGATGAAATGCGAATAAATATAATCTTAAAACAATTACATGAAATATGTTGTGACGCCAAAAGATTGGTAAAAAGCTCTTACAAGTATTCCTCGGTCGATTCGAAGACTAGATAATTCTCCGTGACGTATCCAGCTCACTCAAAGGAAACCTAATAAGTTGTCCAATAACACATTCACAATGTACCTACTACTGTTTACCTACATGACATGGCTCGCCTTGGATCAATACCGGTTAGCATGTTTACTTTTTCTAGTAAGAGAAATTGTGCCTGGCAAGAAGACTGTGCCTTTTTAAGTCATTACATTAATTTGTATTTGATATATAATCATTACATATAAAAAAGTCGCCTCCCGCTCTCTGTTCTTATGTATGCTTAAATCTTTAAAACTATGCAATGGATTTTGTTGAGGTTTTCTTTAGTACACACATAAAAGTGTCTAGGGATCAACTACATTTTAGAAGATTGCAATCAAGAGTATATTTTACAAAAACTGAATTCATTTATAATTTATATAAAATGTGGTGATAAGTCATGAGGAATTAGGTAGGAGACCAATCCAGAAGATTACATTTGATTTAAATAAATTCGATTTTTTTTTGAGAGCTAAAAATGTTTTTGATTCCTAGACACTTTTGATGTGTGTATAATAGAGTGATTCTTAACGAAGGTTTATATGTATAATACATGCATATAAAAACAAATACTGGCGATAATGTATATTGGCAACGACTACTTTACCCGGTAGATCAGAGTAGCAAAAAATTACGGTATGTAGAGTCTTACGACCCGCCTTCGGTCATCATCATCAGCTCATACTTGTCTACTACTGGACTAGGCCTCTCCAAAACACGCCACTGTGATCTGTTTTCGGCTTCTCGCATCCAGCTTCTGCCAGCCATCTTGCGCATATGATCAGTCCACCTTGTCAGAGAGAGTCCCGCACTCCGTTATGCGAGACGCGGTCTCTACTCGAGAACTCGTTGGCTCGCTTTCGATACATTGTACAAAGGTATTTTTGGTTAGAACTATTCCGCTGTGACCAGCTTAATCAATACTCTACTGTCTTTCGTCTGTCTGCGAAACGTGATATTCGTTTTCTTTTTTCCAAAGAAAATCCATTTTCATTGTCACCTGTCGTCGGGCGTCGTAGTCACTTATAACCCCTGTCACTATTGGTTCGGTGAAAATGAATGGATATACTGGTTCTAATAATTTCTTATTATATTGATATATAACTAGTTGACCCGGCAAACAATGTTTTGCAAATATACCTACATTATTAACAGAGTTTCTGGAGACACACTATTTACGAAAGAAAACCACATCAAAATCCGTTGCGTTATTTTGAAGATCTAAGTACATTAGGGACGTAAATGTACGTCGTTTGTGTCGACTCGGTTTGATTACTAGGTATTGATTAGGAGTTTTCTTCAAAAATAGTTCTATAAAGGATCGAGTAAAATAACGCAGTTCATTCCCAAATTATTCGTGGCCCAATCTTTGACAGATTGATTTTTTTAGACTACATTGTGAATGTACTCTTTACGGAAAAGCTACTATTAAATGAATTTTGACGAAGCTCTATAGGGAGATAGATCGGAGGGATAGATAGGTTAGGCTATATTTCATACTGAAATTCCCTCATATACATGGAAGTAGAGGCCAATTTACTATTAGTGGATTAAATGTTAAAAATAACTCTTGCCTGTTAGGTACGGTCGGTAAAGAAAATGGTCTATAAGTTTTGACGACACCCCCTGTACCAGTAAAACATTAATAAGCTAGAGTTGTTATATTGTCAACAAGTAAAAAATGAACTTTAATACCCAATTAGGTTCATGGGAGTTTCAACCTTAGGTTGGCAGATCTGGGTTCCAAGACTGCTACACTCCCGTAGTTGCATCGCTCTGGCATCGTGGCGGTGAACCAGTGGCGTGCACACCATAGGCAAAGGGACACTGCCTACCGTATCTAGTATTTTGGTTACCCGACCTAATAATAGAGTCAATGCTAAAACATTTTTTGTTGTACTCACGACATAGGCTAACGAAGGCCCTGTGTTTTGTGGGTGAGTAGCAGTGGCGTGCACTTGCTTTTACGACAAGGTAGGCAGTATAAATAATCCCCAAGGATTGACACCGATGTATAGGTAACATGTCCTTACGAAATATAGGCTACATATCTACTCAACCACAAAACGTTTGTTACCCTATGTCGAGAGTATAACAAAAAAAGATCTAGTAATAACTCTATTATTGGGCTGGGTAACCAAAATACTAAGGCAGGCAGTGTCTTTTTGCCTATATGGTGTGCACGCCACTGGTGAGTAGAGAGGTAGGTGCTGTAGGTGCTTCGTAAAGACCTGTGTTTCGTAAAGACAAGTTACCTATACATAGGTGTCAATCCTTGGGCTTACCTTGTCATAAAAGCCAGTGTACGCATGCGGCGTATGTTATGCATCGCTGTTTTACTACGGACGATAGGGAATTGAAAGCAACGAAATCAGCAATGCAAATCGTTTGCAGCTACTATGCCGGAGCGATGCAACTACCAGAGTGTAGTAGACTTAGGGCCAAGTATTTTATTTATTTATATTATTTTAAAATCTTTATTAAAATCTTGACGGGCCCGTTGGTGTAATGGTCAGCATGTCTGCCTCTGCTCCGTAGGGCCGTAGGTTCGATTCCCACCGCTGACAGGTATTTAGGTGATGAGCTTTTAAGTACTTGTTGGATGTGTCTGGGTGTTTTATTTATATAAGTATGTATTTAAAAGAAAGAAAAAAAGTATTTAAGTAAGTATACATATTTTGTTGTCTGATTTCCATAACACAAGTGCTTTTGCTACTTAACATGGGATGAAGGCAATGTGTGTGTTGTTGTAAAATATTTATATTTATTTGTTGCACTATAATACAAATGGCGGACTCAATGCATTTTCTACCAGTTAACCCAAGTTGTGGTAAAAAGTTATGTGTGCGGTAGAGAAAGTTTTAACCTTATTAATACACGTAGGAAGTGGAAACATTAAACAAAAAAAAAACACAAGGATTCAAATTAAAATATATACATTAATGAAACTACATATATCACATACCTATAAATAATCATACATTAAATAACACTTACATTATACGACATAAATAACAAAATTAGTGGACCCGACAGACGTAGATGTCATTTTTCTTCAAAAATGTAAATGTAATTTAAAAAAAAAAAATGACATTCATCATAATCATCATCAACACAACATCAACAGCCCATACTTGTCCACTGCTGGACATAGGCCTTTCCAATTGCACGCCACTGTGATCTGTTTAAAAAATGACATTATATTAACACAATTTCAAACTAACAACTAGCACAGCAGCAATTAGACATTTCGTTCCCTTGGTTTATTGCACTGCAGCTGTTTCTCCCCAACCCGGTTTGGTGACTTATGCATCTATAGAGAGAAATTAACCGCGCTGCCCGGTCAATTGACATCAATTTTCTGCAATTAGATTGGCTTGTGACGACACGCAGTAATCCCATGCGCTTTTCCTTTCATTGTGTAGGTTCTGAGTAGGTACGATATACGACCGTCGGAACGTTTATGTTGACACTAGTGTCTTATAGATATTAGTCAACGCGTCGGACCGTTAGTAAGTGGATTCTGTGTGACTTTACAGGTCCGCGGCAGTGTCACAGTGTTTTTGTCGCACAGCAAAAGTATATTCAAGTCTTTTATTGTTTAACTTTCTCATTTGATATTGTCTTGCGATGTTGGTGGAGGTGTCGTTGGCGCGTCCCCCAAGGGCTTAGGTGAAACGTTTCAGTGTACGGTTGTAGTAGATTGCAGTTAATTTGCGGCGAGGAAATGATGTTTGAGCCATAGAAGGTATGTTTATGGAAGAATGAATTTGTACAGTCAGTGAATTATTTCGTTCACCGTCTTGACTATCGAACCTCTTAAGAATGTCGTAGACATTAAGGTTGATTTTTTTACGTGTCACAATGCTACGTGTAAGAGGACCCCGAGCAATGGTCTTAGAAACGTTATTGGGATCGTCAATATGTACAACTTTTACTTTGGCGACAATGTGGGGGAAACGCAAGAATTTTTTTTCGAACCCGAGGCAATTTTTTTTCTTATTTCCTAGTAAAAGTGGTTCATATTGACGAGCCACAATACACTCTGTATAACAACTCTATCTTATTGGTGTTTTAGTGACACAGTGTCATGTCTGTCAAAACTGATAGACTACTTTCGTGGTCGACCGTACATGAATTACGTTTGTTAACTCTTTTACGTTCGTTATTTTGATAACTACTAAATTATTAATCTCACAGGGTTCAAGGTTGTGGTATTTCTCCTCGTAATTAAGTTTCCACATTTGTTTTTCATTCACCATAAAAGCAATAATTAATTATTTTATCGTAAGCCCATAATAGACAGGCCACTCCTGTCTATTTTGGGCTAAGATCTAGAGGGAGGCCTTTGCCCCGCAGTGGGAAACTAACCAGGCTAAATAAAAAAAATAAAAAATTATACGCCCCGTTTGTTGGACCATACGATCGCTATACTTATAAATTTAGGCAACATTAAAGAAAAATAACCGACTTCAACCATCAAAATTCGTCATATTTGTGTTTTTTTCATGAATGTGTCTGAACTGAACGAAATGTAAATGGGACCAAATGGGAAGCATCAGCTTTCAAATAAAAAAGAGAATCATCCAAATCGGTTCAAGTTTTCACGGTTCAGACAGTTAAAAGTTTTGAGAACAAAAAGGTTTTTTTTTATTTGTTTCTTATGTTCAGCTTTAAAGCCCACAATTCTGCCACAAACGGAGTACATAATAATTCTTCGTGTTCAATATAGTAGTCGGTGTCATTGTCACAATCTATCGTCAATAGCCAAAGTCGTGTCAAAAACACATTAAAACGTGAGGGTGGACCATCACATTTCAATGTTGCGTGGAAAATTATACTGGAATAACAAATTGATCAAATAGGAGTCCTCTCATTTACTTCTCACTCTCTCTCTACATTATTTTTCATCATCAGCACATTATTACACTAATTCTACCATATTAATACAATAATTGTAGCGAAAAACAAAATTTGAAAATGAGAGATAAATAAGCCATTTAAATCTCATCGCTTCCCGTATAACAAAAAAAAAGGTTGTAATGTCAGTGAACAATAATGAGTTATAATGTCGTTTCATTTAAAAAAAAATGATCAGTTAGTAGCAGTAGTATAATATATAGGAGTCACCATGCCTCTTCCTCGTTCGTTCCGCGCCTTCGCTTGCAGAACGGGACAATGACGTTTCCTTTTTCGTGTATGCAGCCCGTAGTATCGAGTTTATTAAATGCTGTCACGTCAAAAAATACCGAAATGAGAGTTCGTTATCCTCGTTCCTCCTCCTTTTTGTAGTTGGTTAATAAGATTCTTTACCTTTGGTCACAATAATAGTCTACCAGTCGCGTGCACTGGCTTTTACGACAAGGTACGCAGTAATTCCCAAGGATTGACACCATTGTATAGGTAACTGATCTTTACAAAATATAGGTACCTCTCCATATCTACTCACCCACAAAACACAGGACTTCGTTAGCATATAAATAAATAAATATTGTACTACAACACACACATTGCCTTCATTCCATGTTAAGTAGCTAAAGCACTTGTGTTATGGAAATCAGACAACGAGATAT
>SJJU01010465.1:0-11299 GCA_012932125.1 Conopomorpha cramerella | reverse complement strand
GAACCGACTTAAACCAGTAAAATTTGACATATACATATGTGGTTTTCTCAAGGATGCCATTGTCGGAACTGAACCAAATTTATATGGGACCAAACGGGAAGCACCAGCTTTCAAATAAAAAAAAATCCAAATCCCACCCAGGCGAAGGTTCAGAGGTAACAAATATAAAAAAAAATGCAGACGAATTGAGAAACTCCTCCTGTTTTGAAAAATATATCCAAAAATAGATCCAACCGTTCCCGAATTTTAGCGAGACTAATGAATAGCACGTTATTTTTCTATAAAGTAACAATTTCGCCACCTGCAATATTTTCCTCGGGCCTTAGGAATCATTATCCATTTTTAAAACAAAAACGTGCACATTTTTATCCCAAAAAAACATGATTGGCCTGAAATTTTCGATGAATAGTTAGTGAAAAGGCACTTTTCAATGGCCTTTTTAACGAGCGGTGAGCCTATGGCCGTTATAGGTTTCACACACCTTGTGGTGTGCGGATTTCATCACGATGTCTAACGAGCGCTGCGTTGCTTCTCGTACTCTGATAAATATTAAATTTCTAATAAAAAAACACTCCTCCGATTTTAAATGTTAGTTTCGTGCCCTTTCATTACCACACATGGACATATTTACTCAAGTAAAATTTGGGCAAGTGCCTCTGCCTACCCCCCTTTGGGATTAAAATTTTTCATCCCCACTTTCAACCCCTATAACATTTGAGTGGGTGAATCGATATCGATTAAACACAGCTAATAATAATACGCTCGATCAAATCGGTTGAAGAGTTATGATGCCGCACGTGTCTGACACACGTCAAACATATAACACCCCTCTTCTTCCGTCGGTGGTTAAAAAATAATAACCAGATTCTTGGCTGACTGCACCGATACGATCTTAGATTATTTATTTATTACTAGCTTTCCGCCCGCGTGGACTTCGGTTATATTGCGGTATACTTAAATGAATATTTATGTTTTCCCACGGGAATATCAATTTTGTTCCGGGATAAAAAGTACCCTATTGTTTAAAACGGACTTCTAACTATACGCCTGCAAAATTTCAAAGCTATCTGTTCAGTAGTTACGGCGTGAAAGCGGAACAAACAAACTCACTTTCCCATTTATAATATTAGTAAGATTTATTAGCTGACCCGGCAAACGTTGTATTGCAAATAGGTTACATTATTAACAGTGTTTCTCTGCTATTGTATGCATGTTTTTTTTAACATAAACCTTCGTCAAGAATCACTCTATTTATTAAAGAAAACCGCATGAAAATCTATTGCGTAGTTTTAAAGATCTACGCATACATAGTGACAGACAGCGGAAGGCGACTTTGTTTTATACTAAGTACGTATTGAAGTAAGTACTCGTATTTCCTCTTGGGAATGTGCCCGAAATTTTAAGTTAGAGTCGGAAAATAATGAGTACCTACAAATCGAGTTTTACTCGAGCAGATTAAAAAAATCCCTTGTACTACTTAGCATTACCTACATAGCTGTAGCTGTGTGACGGATTACAAAGTTGGTACGTATCGACCTACTTATGAGTTTGTGCGTCTTACGTAGGTATGCGGGTGTATTTCTGAGTGTGTGTTTGCCTTGTGAAATATTAAATATTCCGCTATGGTGATAAAAGCTGCACTGAATTTTTCATAGGGCTTCGTTTTGTGAATCACCTCGGCTCTTATTAATCGTATTTTTATATTAATACCAAGTAAGCTCGGGTCTAGCATCTGTGGTCTAGTTGGTTGACTTACAATCGGTAGGTCGCGGGTTCGAGACCAACTGCAGGACGTGTATCAATGGGACTCTTTTTCAGCGCTTATGTACCTACTCAACCGTGGGCGTTAGCTTAGCAAGTGCCTCTGCCTACCCCGCGTTAGGATTAAAAGGCGTGAAGTTTATTTCAGTAAGTAGTTAAATGTCCGGCATGGATGATGATATTTTTTTTATCGCTATGAACATGCGTTTGCCCACCATCCTGTCTGATGTTAAGCAGCGATGTGGTCTACGATGGAGCACACTTGTTCATTAGGTATCTATTCACGCTCGACTTGAAGACCTTCAGACTGTACTGCGCAGGAAACACAGACTCCGGCAAGTCATTCCACATCCTGGCGGTTCGCACTATGATAGTAGACGCAAACTGTTTGGTTCGCGTAAATGGTAAATCCACCTGGTATGGTATGGATGACGTTTTGTCGTTCGCCTGGTTGTCCTATTGTAAAAACGCGATGAGGGTATTAGGTTATGCAACTCCGTAGCACACTCTCCGAAATGCACCCGATAGAAGACAGATAGGATGATGATGAATTGGTTAGATAAATACTTTACTTACTATCCAAGAATAAATTAGTTAACCTACTACATATCTACTATTGCAAAATCGGACTGCAGCACCCCTGCAGGTGCTCTAATGATTATGTAAAACGCGTAGGTGGATAGTTAGCTAGCTTAGGAACGGGCTATCTTTAGGTGAAGGACGCGACCTTAGGCCTTTCCACTTTCAACGGATATACCAACATAAAAGAGGTTGCGGAAGATAGGCTGCCTAATTGCCCACTCACTTCAGTGGAATCCATTCCAAGCGATTCACAGCTATCAAAGTATTCGACACGCCTATAAATATCCCGAGAGTAGATAGATAGGTATCCAACATTATATCTCCAGTATAATACGATCTAATGCGCGCGAAAGGACCGCGAGCAATGGTCTTGGAAATGTTGTTGGGCTCGTCAGTATGAACAACTTTTACAACGCCGACAATGCGGAGAAACTAAAAAAAATGTTTTCAGATCCGTAAAAAATAGGCAACTTTCTGCCTCGGGAAACGACTTATTGTATGGAGATGAAAAATTTATAGTGAAAGTTGTTCACAATAATGAGGCCAAAGTTTTTAAGACCATTGCTCGGGGTCCTTTTACACTTAGTATGTTACACTATGTGATCACTGTAAAAGTCTATTCTGAAAGTGTTCGCCTTCGTTGCAGGCTCCAACCCGTATAGGAACCTATACAGCTCAATAATGTAGATCGCCGAAATCGTTCATTGTGGACAAGAGAACCTTAAAGCGAATATTGAAAAGGTGTGTGTGGGTGGGGCGACCTTTATTTTTTTTACGAAGCTCTAGGTACAATAATGTACAAAAACCATTAAAGCCCATACCTACCTAGGCATGATTTTATAGCTATTTTTGACAACCCATTAGATTGATAAAGTGAAGTCGGTAAATGTGTGTGAAGAACGAAGCCAGTCAGCTAATGTAGTGTTACTTTGTATATATCTGTACTAAATATTACAAAGCGGACAGAATTGTATAGATGGATGATTGTAACGAACAAACTCAAAAACTCGTCATCATCATCAGCCCATATTTGTCCACTGCTGGACATAGGCCTCTCCAATTGCACGCCACTGTGATCTGTTTTCGGCTTCTCGCATCCAGCTTCTGCCAGCCATATCATCTGTCTACCTTGCCTAAGGGCGTCCTACACTCCGATTGCCGCGACGCGGTCTGAAATACTCATTTGCCCCAACGGTCATCGGTTCTACGGCTAATATGGCCGACTCAGAGACACTTCAGCTTGCTAAACCGATGAGCTATGTCGTTGACGTTTACTGATTGGATTTCGATAATACCTTCACCATTGGAATGCAACCGTATTCCTGAGTAACATACGCTTTATTTTGCCCCGAAATTGTCACGGGAACGAAAAATAGCACCACACGGTACGGCTAGTAGGTACCACCTACATAAAAATAAAACAGTAAAAAGTCCACAAAGATTTTTTTCTAAATATTTTATTCCCAAAACTAATTTCATATTAGAGAAGTCCAGCTCCAAAACAGATTGGTAATAATAAGTATTTTTTATAAGAAATTTCTGGCTACAGATTACATAATAAGATCATTTAAAATTTACCCTTTTAAAGATACAATAGGTATTTAGGTATTAAATAGATTGGTATAACAGAATGCTTTATAAAAAGTTGAAATGTAAGTAAGTTTAACTAATAAATAAACATTTCAAAAATAGTTTTCCTTTTTCAATTTAGGTTTTTCTAAGATTCACAATAATATAATATTTTTTTATAATAAGTAGATAGGCGACAAAATCACTCTATAACATGAGACTCGTGGTTTATTTCGAGTCTTCAACAACATAAAAAATATTGAAAATGTAACGAACTTATTTTGCGGAAAATTCTAACGAGCGCTCTAGTTTTTATTGACAATAGCTACAGATCTAAATGACTGTGTATGTATTTAAGTTTTTACCGATAAAGAACCATTTGCATCATACCATTTTCTGGGAAAAACAAATAAAAATTGAATTGCGATTTTTTTGCGTCTTAACATTGACGTGGTACGGTTTCTTTTATTATCGCAGAAAAAAAAATCTTTGTACTGATTTCCTAGGTACCCAAGAATTTACAAAAAAAATGGAACAGTTTAAATCCGTCCTTATCCCTACCAATCCCGGTGTAATATGGGACACAATTTAAAATGTTTTCAGAAAATGTTACTCCTTATTTGACGCGTAAGTAATGTCATGACTTGTTCAAGTTGTCTGTGCAAGTCTCGCGAGACAAAGTGGATCATGCACTTTCTTTTATATTAGTTTCTTGAACAGTTCCTTTCTGAAGGAAAATTCCCACTTGTTCTTGTTTCAAAAAGGAACTGATAGAGGAAAAATATGGGATAAAATTATTTCCAGAACTAATCCCGACATTTCATGAGAAATGGGTGCGGACGTTACACAAAACCTTGATTTTGGAAGTCTCGCAAAACCTCTGAATCTGTCATCATCACATCACAAATAACTTTTTAAATAGCAAAATATATAAGTAACTTTATATTAATAGTTTAAACCTGGCATTGAGGCGTGACATTAACCAGAAATAAGCATTTTGCTTACCTTCGAAACGTTTCGAAACTTCAACCAAATAACGAAGGTAAGCTGAATGCTCTTTTTGGTTAATTTCATGCCGTAATACCTGGTTTAAACTATTAATATAACGCTAGTGCGCGTTTCTTTGAAAAAAGTATAAGTAGCTTTAATGTCAAACAACGCTTTCATTGTGTATACGTAGAAAGGTACCATTACCTACGAATTTCTTACATATATAAGCATATATATGTTAATGTTATAATATATTATCAGTTATCACCATAGCTAGTTGGAATAATCTAGATAATTTCTACAAGTATTCATTACAAAATGACACTATGAATATGGAACAAGTATTATTGGCGATAAATCATTGCAAATAACATACCCTGCAAGCGAAATTGCATTTTTCGATTACAACAGGTTTTATTTAAATGGCCTTAAACTTTTATTTTTCATTACGATACTTATAATGGATCGTATTTTTTCTTTTAATATTTTTCATGTAGGTTACTGTCTAAAAGTTCGTTTTTAATAGGTGAATAAGTAATTGCTATGAATATTTAAGTACCTACATAAGTCAAGTTGAATAAAATCGTTAATAACGTGGTTTGGACAACATTTTCTCGTACTATAAAAAACACAAACAGCGTTTTTTTCGTATGACACAAATTTTGAAACGTTTGGAGTGTAGAGCTTTTCAATGAAAATTAATAAAGCTTAAAAAAATACTCTCACTTATTTCGTAATAAAAGCTAATGATATGACTGCAATCGATAGAATCAACTATTTTACTTGTAAATAAAAAAAATTGTTCTTTAAGCCACGCCAAATTTTAATAAAATTACCGCCTAGATTTTGTTTAACGATTAAGCCATTGGTAATGTATCACTAAGATTTACAACGATTAATTCGTTCGGCTATTTCATCTATAGGTAGTATAGGTTATATTCATTATCTAATATAATATATGAAGAATTTCTAAATAAATATTTTTTACGCTTTACATGCGCCTCGCATTCATTAAAACGAAATATTCCATCGATCTCTTTTTGACGACTGTTCTTTGGCATTCTGCAGTTGGCCCACAACAACGTAGTGAAAACAACGGTGCTCTCTTAGAGGTCACCTGTAGGTAATAACGTTCGTTATCTCAACACATCAACAGATATAGATAGGACCCTAATTTCTATTACTTACTCTATCAAATTAAATATACATAGTCGCATTTAATACACGCCTAATATAATATGCATTTCATTTAAAACAGTATTAGATCAACTACAGATTTCACATAGGTATGTACTTGAACAATTCATTTGCTTCGTTTCGAATTTTTCATATCCATTAACTTCTTTTGGTTGATATATCACGAATAATAAATCATCGACGCTGTAATCTATTCTCGTACGAAAACAAATTCGTTGTAGTGGTTCCAGCGATTTTCTTCGGAATCCACACCTGGCTTGAGGTCAGCGGCGCCGCCGGCTGTCCCGCTGCCGCAACTCGCCGCCAGCTTGAACCCGTTCTCTTGCAGCATATCAAACGCCTGCTCAATGAAGGAATGTTTGAGGAAGAATCGGGATGTGTACCTGTCGGTGAGGCCGTGGTCCGGGTCGCGCGACTCGTTCAGCGTCTCCCCGAACACGTCGCGGCACAGTGTCACCTTGCCACACACCAGAATTCTCGACAACTTTCTGAACTTCACATCGGCGAGTCCATCCCTGCCGAACGCGAAGCTCCCTCTGTAACCGACCGTGATACAACCCTTCTCACGATTTGGCGGGCGCGGATCGGCATCTTTGACGGCATTTTCCAGACCGGTGAGCCCGTAGCTGTTCGCTTCACGCGTGAGCCGCTTGTGCTCGCGGAAGCACTCGGGCAGAACCAGGCCGCCGTCGCGGAGATAGTCCAGCACGTAGCGGAAGAGCACTCCGTCGCGGTCGAAGAAGAGGCGGCCGCGAGCGTCGCGCGGGTGCTCGGGGTCGAGCAGCGCGGCGGCGAGGCGCGAGCCGGGGTCGCGCAGCAGCGTGTCGCGGCTGGTGGCGTAGTGCACGCCGCCCACGTTCAGCTCCAACACCTCCCGCGGCGCGTCCGCCATGCTGGCAGCCTGCGGGCGCAATGAGCCCCGCGCTCGCTCTTCCCGCGCAAACTCCTCGCAACATCTAGTGATGGACCGCTCCCACAAACAATTATCGATTTCCCGCTTTATACACCATACCGATAGTTCGAAACAGATTAAATGGATAACACTGATGTGTTTATACGGCTATCGTGACTAATAGCGTGATTAAAGTTACGAGGGCGTTATATCTTCAAGTATTTCTGAGGGGCCGAGGCTACGTGAATAAGCGAAGTTTTCCGCCAATAAACCAGTGATGTAATGTTAGTTTGTATGTCATGTGAAATTTCGAAATCTGTAGGTAAATGAAGGTTAAAAAAATTGGGGTGCTTTGATTTGGGGCATCCCTAATCGTGACCCACATAGAGCGCGCCGCCGCTCGGGCCATCAATAACGCACGTTGGGGGTTAGTGACTCGACGCAGAATCCCGCCCTTTCATTGCTTCCCGGACTCGAGCCTCAGTACATCCCGGGCGGCGTCCGGGACCAAAACTGAGAACAAAGAGCATTTGCAGTGGGCTCATGTTACTCTGGACGTTAATCGATAACTGTGACCTAGAGAAAGCGAGTCCTAACAACCCTCCAAGGTCACTTATTACCGACAGATTGGAGTGCCTTGTGCCATATAATTCGTATTGTTCGCCAGACTTCAGACCTTGTTTTTTAGACAGTAAACAAATACGCTTCCCAACATGAAATGTATTTAGTAGGCTATTGTGAACTTCAGCAAAGTTGTTACAACTTGCTATTGTGAACAGGCTCCATTGTACCTACCCAATTGAATCGAGATTGGTAGGTATTCTCCCTTTCAGGGGTGAAATCGCACAACCTCAGAGTAAGTTTCCCAAACTTTATTAAAGTCAACATTTTATGGCTCATAAACAATTTGTGCTATAGGTATTACAATGAAAGCGTCGTAAACGTTTATGGCCTCGGAGATCAACGTAACAAAAAAAGATCAAGAACGGGCGATTGTGGTCTTAGACTAATATTCAAGATTTGAAATCGAAAGTTTGTGGTTTCGAGTCCAAATGCCTATATTGCATGTTGTAAAACAACCAACATTTTATTATACTAGGTACCTAGTGTTACAGCAGTTTAGTATAACACAAATAAATAGGTAGCGACAGATAATATTAATTATTCTGAAACTGAATTTATGTGAGACTTTAGAGAGAAGACTACTGAACCAAACTCAAGTTGTTACGGATACGGACGGATGAATCTATTTATATAATTACCTATAGGTAGATAGATAGAGAATAACAAAAACATCCGCAAACACATATGACTATAACACCTCACACTTTTATTGCTCAACGTTTTTGGAATCTGGTAAACATCAAAGTAATTTACAAGTGTCTGCAACACAGACATCACTATTTTCAAACCATATAGCTTACTGGATATCGGTCCGGTAGATATTTTCATTGGCATTGCATACATTTCTATTATTTGCTCTGCAATATCGTGCTGGTTTAAAACGTAAAGATGTAATGTAAAAGGCGAGGTTTTCGGAGTGCAAGGTATTTTGTGATCTATTTTATCTTATAATTTGTGTTCTAAAGCCCAGTTGTCACGTTGGTGACTAGGGGACAACACAATGTCTCCAAATCTTTCTTCCGCGTCTTGCGAGGGATTATGGAATCTTAAAAAAATATACAGTACAAATCTTCCTTTGGAAAATAATGATTAAGGGGAACTACTGGATATGAACAAAATCTAAAAAAGGCAGTCGACTTTACAGACAAGTAGTTCCATAGAAATTGAAATTCGAAAAGCGTTGTTATGCTTCACTTAACCTCTGCATCGGTGCCAAACTAGACAATTCTTTATTCATTACCTGTACAGATATGGATTACCTAAGCCTGTCTTTCAGAAGCAGTTAGATCTTATATATGGATTTTATATCGTTACTAGCTGACTCGGCAAACATTTGTTTTGCCATAATAAGTTGCCTTTGTACCCCGTGTATTGAAGAAATACAACTGGTAGATGCATAAAAACGACATAGTAGCCGATTCTCAGACGCATACGTATATACAATTTGGTTAAAATCGGTAGAGCTGTTTCGGAGGAGTACCTACGGTAACTAACAATTTTTATATATTAGATTTCAATCCTGACAGAAGCTTTTAGAATATTTTAAAAAACTAGCTATGGATACTGCTCCTCAAAATCATTAATGTTCCTACATTTCCATCTTTGCACGAGATGAAACTACTATGAAAAATACTCCTTCCTGAGAGCTCTCTCTTCTACAGTAGTTTCAAGTGCAGTTACTGCATTTTCAGAGGTCGTAAATCAGAAACCCCGAAGCTCATCTTTCATTTCAGGAAATAAATAAAATTCTGAGTGTGCAAAATCCACTTCAGCTGAACTCAAACACTCGATAGTCGGCGGTGTGAGCTGCCGTGGCGTGATGAAGGATAATTTTACTTCGAGGGCGTTTTTCTCGAACTTCTTCAATGACGGTCGGCAAACAGTTAGCATACCAATATACCTACTTAACTCTTTTATCGTTTTCTACAACAACTAAGTATGGCGTAATAGCTTATCTATATAAGCTGAATTTCTTTAGTTTTGTGATCAAACAAACGCTTGTTCATCATGTTTAAAAATTAATCCTTCATAACCAAAAAATTATTACTGAGCGGATTGAGTATTTTTGTGTCAGTTTTATAAATGCTTATTTGTCTTACTTTCGCTTTATACGTCACCGTTAGTTACTTGGCCTATCAAAATACACCACTTTAATCCACACAGTTGTAATTTGCATGCATGACACAGATCCACACGAAATACTTAGTACTTGCGTCTAGTACTTACATTCGTTTAGCAGGACCTGAAATAAGCATTAACCTTGGCTGTTACACTATTTTACCCCTCTTAAGGGGTTATTCCTATTTGTTCTATGGAACAAGTGTCTCTCTCAATTTTCCTAGAGAATGAAAAGGACGAACAAAGTACTGTTGTTCAACACCGTCTTGGGAATGAAATGGGAATTACTCCTCTTAAGCAGGCGTGGGAATTAGCAAATAGCTCTAAGGGGAACTACTACACTTGATTGGAATTCCCTTAAGCGATTATGAAAAGCAGCTGTGAAATGATTACTTGGAATTTACTTACTGTAATAGTATTATTTATCGTGAGGAAATCTATGGATAATATCATATGGATAATCCACCGCTGGCGGGGACAGCGGCGGGGTTATGTGGGACTCGCACCCACTGAAACCCCACGGTGACCACTCCTGCAGTACAGCCGACGCCACCGGAACAACCTGAGCCACTACGTCTAAGGGTGGCCCCTACCGTACTAAGGCTACCTAACAAGTGTGTGTGTAGCGAGCCTTAGAATTTAAAAACCCACATAAAATTAATTTGAAACGTGTTAATACACCTCGGATCTTTATTGCATTCGCGGAAACAACTGCGCGGTTAAGTACGGGGCGTAACCTAAAAGAAAATGTTGCTTTTTGCAGTAAAGTTATTTCATAGTTTGCTCGTGAAGATGAAACTTTCTGAATATGAGAATGTAGTTTTATAAGAAACTTTAGCACACTCCGTAATTGCAAAAAGTACAATGGGGAATAATTCTATGATATTTTACGTTTATTTCACAGATGTATGAATGTAGATGAAGCGAAAGGGGTATGTCAGGACCGTGACAAATTGAGATCTGTAGTCTCTGCCTACCCCTCTGGGAGACAGGCGTGAAGTGTATGTATGTTGACAGATGTCGTTCATATGTCTATCATGTGTGACTCATTGGATGGTGCGTACCGATTTAAATGTTGGATCGTAATTTGTAACCACTTTACGCCGCGCAAGGGAATACTGAAATTATGGAACTCAAAACTTCTAGAACAATTGAAAATTCCTACCTCTACGAGTCCTACACGACTACATAGCGGCAACAACTGAGATGACCCCTCGTCAGTCTATTTCTTTATTCACAAAGGCAAGGAAAATCTCCTATGCAACAACAAGTTGCATTGTATGACCCACTTTTTTTTTTCACACAAGGGCCTTGATTACATCGCGTAAAGAGCTTGTCTACGACGACGGTGACGTCCGGTTCTGTGACACAGTGTTCTTCTGTAACACGGACGAGCAAGACTCGGCATACCTACACCCACTTTTGTGTAATGTCCCACTGTTAGCCCCCTAGCACAGCGCGCCAAGAAAGAAGTGATCCGCCCTATTTTGATCCACCCTGGTACGGTCGGCCAAGAAAATGGTCTATCAGTTTCGATGACACTTCCTGTGTCACTAAAACATCAAT
>SJJU01010462.1:0-13057 GCA_012932125.1 Conopomorpha cramerella | reverse complement strand
AAGAGGCGACCGAGGGAACCCTCTAGAGGAAGGGCAGCAGCACTCTCTGTGAGTTAAACCACAACACCACTGCGATTGCCAACCCGCCTCCTAAGCGTGGCGATTATTGGCATTACCTCTCAAATGATCATGGAAATCATTGGGGGAGGAGGGCCTCCAGCAGTGGACGTCATAAGTCAGTATTTACTAATCTATGATAGGTCCGGTCCACTCGTGACCACGACGCATGCAACTGCGTCGAAACGTCGAGTACTCGTAAAATAACAAAGGTAAGCTCGCGTTTGTCTTTGATTATATTCGCGCCTACGAGTATAATACCCCGTGAACAATATTGAGTTATAATGTCTGTACGCTTTTCATTAAAAAATGATCTATGATAGGTTGTTTTCATTTATTGACAGCTACATTGGTGTATGCAGAATGACAATAGGCTTTTACAATGCCGCCAAACGTCTGTTAAGCTTTTAACAAGGAGGTCACAGGTCGTCCTGTTCTATCGTGCCGCGGCATCCAGCTGCCTTCTGACGCCCGTCAACCGTCCGTCTCTACGGTCCGTCAATTAGGGGCAGATGGTAATTTGAGAACGGTATATAAATAGGAACGTACTATGAATATTTCACATGGAATTCCGTAAGAGGAACTTATGACGAAAGTATTATTTTTTACTAATATGTGTGTTAATTTTGTATTTTTTGCGCGATCGGCTATGTCAAGTCACTAGTCACAGAGAACCTCAAATTTTAACCATACCTACTGTGCAATGTTAAGGTAGAGAAAACTCAATAGAGCCGTGAATTAGGTCTACAAAGCCTCGATCCCAGTATAGGGTAAAATACAATACATTTTATTTTTGTTATATGTTAAGTATTTGAATACAAGACGGTAAAATCTCTGGATATACCGATTTGATTTTGAAAAAAAATATTCTAGCAATAGAAGTCACATCATTTATGTCGTAGGCATCCGAAAAACCGGGATAAACGAGATGATCGTCGTCGTTGCAGAGTATAAACATAAAAGCTTCTTTTTGTCCATGGTAGGGCTATATAGGTGACTTTTTCGCACACAGTAACTATTTAGGCCAATAGATAGATACAATATGAACACCGCCTCGCCGCGCCGCTCCGCAGGATATCGGATACCTAGAGGAAAGTAATGAAAAATCGTCAGAGCGTCTGTGGTCCAGTTGGTAGGATACTTGACTTGTAACCTGGAGGTCGCGGGTTCGAGTCCGGCTACTGGACGTGTACCAATGGGACTCTTTTTCAGAGCCTATGTGCGCAACGCAATGCTCGTACGGTGAAGGACAACATTGTGATGAAACCCGCACACCACAAAGTGTGTGGCGGGTTATAAATAACGGCGATGGGCTCACCCCCTGTCACGTTGGGTTAAATACGCTTGGTGAATCGTGGGCATTTGGGATTAAAAGGCGTGAAGTGTATGATAGTAACTATTTAGGCCAATAGATAGATAGAATATGAAGTACACCGCCGGCGTCGCCGCGCCGCCGCTCCGCAGGATATCGGATACCTCGAGGAAAGTAGTGGAAAATCCATTTAAGTTATTAGGTCGTAGTGAATTCGTCATTTCCATCCCTGTAGAGTCCTGTGCAGCCCAGCAAGCACGGTCAAGAAAAATCAATGGCATAACAACTAAATACGCGCCTGTGATTGGCTGCTCATGTCACACCGTCGTGTGACTTCCGACTTGATCGACCTAATTCGCAGTGCCTGGTATTCTTGTTAGTCTTTCTTGGAGCGCTTTGCTAGGGGGGCTAGTACAAAGTTCGTGTTTTTTCATACCCTTTTGGTTGAACACTTTGTTTTCACTCGTTTTAACAATGTTCTTACACACAAAATATTTAATGTCGCTTTGTTTATAGTGGACAGAAAAAAAAACTGTCGGGTAGGTACTATTTAATATTATCGCTACATCCTCAAAAACGTAATAACTGATAACCCAAAGCGGTTTTGAGAAAACACAATTTTAAGTTATTTATTTCCCTGTTCAAAGTCGCTCAGAATCAAACAGTCACAAGTGCCCTCTAGCCGCGAATTTTTGAATTACGAACATGGCGTTTTTGTACATTAAAAAGAAAAAAAATGCACCTTTCTCTATTATTGGTCTCTCTATCTGTCTGTCTCTATCTGTATTTTTTGTGTTATGACAGCTTTTTAGAGGATGTGCGATATGTAGAGGTAAAATTTGATTGCTAATTTGTGTGCACCGAATAGACCCCAAAACGAATGCATGCTTTTCGTATAGTTTCCAAAATCATTCTAGAAGAACGTAAGCGATAAAATATTTGTAAAAAATCGTGTAAAAATCCTAAGTACAAAATTTACTAATAGGCTACCAGTGCGAAATGGGGATCGAAAACTAGTTACGAATAATTTTATAGTTAACCTAAAAAGTTGCAATCTGTTATGTGATTATGCTGCTACTTAGCTATCCACTTACACGATTTACGCTGGAAATTCAATATTAGTACAGCATTGTTCACAAATCTAGGGCATAGTGTACCTAGTACGTACGCCGTACCTAAGTACCCGCTACAAACAAACATTCTACTACTTTGCTGTACTCGATACGGGCTTCTGAAACCATACAGTACTGTTGGACGATGAGCTTCGTTTCTATGAACTTTTATACGACAATTAGATCGTACAAAACTGGTCATGTGAGACTAAAAACGAATGTCCATCGGCGATCCATTGATTGTTCTATCACAGACTTGAATGAGCTATGATTGTGCTAGGACGAATCAAACTATACACTTCCGATATTTTTACGACTACGGTGCAAATAATGTCACAAATAGAGGTCTTATTAGACTAGTTATTGAATTCATACTGTTGGCACTTAATATTGATTTAGCATCATCAATAGGAGATACTACCGAACCGATGCGTTTGAAAGATGGGGCTATTCTAGAACGAAAAAAATGGTAAGCACTTCATATTATACATGTTAAAGTTCGGTGCTTGTTAATTATTAACGGGTTGTTTACTTAAAAAAAAAATACACTTCACGCCTTTTAATCCCAAAGCGGGGTAGGCAGAGGCACTTGCTTAATAAACAAATGCCCACGGTTCACCAAGCGTATTTAACCCAACGTGACAGGGGGTGAGCCCATCGCCGTTATAGGTTTCACACACCTTGCGGTGTGCGGGTTTCATCACGATGTTGTCCTTCACCGTGCGAGCGTTGCGTTGCGTACATAGGTTCTGAAAAAGAGTCCCATTGGTACACGTCCAGGAGCCGGACTCAACCCGCGACCTCCCGATTGCAAGTCAAGTATCACACCAACTGGCCCACAGATGCAGATTTACTTTTCGATTCTAATGTTTTATTTTTTAGGACACATCCTACGTAGGTACGAAAAACCTCACATACCTACCTGTAGGCTGTAAAAATAATTATATTACTAGTTGTAGATAGGTGTCGCAAATTCATGAGCGATCTCAGCCAACATACAAGGCCACGCAAGATTGTCACAGGGTAGGTAAATAAGACACTGGTATCAAGGTAGGTAAATTTGTAAAAAGATAATTAATTCAGATTAGCACAATTAAACGAGAAAAATATGTTTCTTAGTCTTATGTATTACACTGTTTATGAGTTACAACTCATAAACAGTGTAATACATAACCAGGCCGGATTATGTATGTACGACTATCAAGTCGTCGTAAATTCCTCTCTCAAAGGTCTCCTTCTGTGCCCTTACAAATATCCTGTGCATCCAGCATCTCTAAGTATGTAATACTTCTACTTATCTCTCAATTTAAAAACAAATAACATAACGTGATTCGTGCTCTGGTGATTAGTCTTAGGTTTTTCTAAAAATTAAAACATTTAAGACATGTTTGCATTATAGCATTATTTGTGTCTTTCGTCCCAAGTTCAAACACATTTTTTTGATGACATAACGGCCAAACACTCTGAGGCGTTTAGCACTAAACACATCAATGCTGTAACATTCTTATTACTTACAAGCTGTCCCCTGCAAACATTTGTTTTTCCATAGGAAGTCGCCTTTGCACCTCGTGTATTGGAAGAAATACAACTTTTAAACCTTCTCTGGACTTCCACGTGTAATTTCAGACTTTAATTAGCCAAATCGGTCCAGCCGTTCTCGAGTTTTAGCGAGACAAACGAACATCAATTCATTTTCATATCATAGAGAAAACAAATTAATAATGCATTAATTTCGACCAAATTTTATTACCATAAAAACGGTTCTAGTAAGTTAATCTTAAAAGATAGACATCGTTTTTAGATCCTTTCAAGAAGAATCATTCTTTCATACATATATCTTTGCTATCTTGAACCGTTTTCGCAGCGCACGCAACGGGAGCCCTCAAGGATGAAAAAAAATCCCCGTTTTTGTCACATGTTGCATTATTTCTTCGCTCCTAATAGTTGCAGCGTGATGCTATATAGCCTAAAGCCTTCCTCGATAAATGATCTATTCCACACAAAAAAAAAATCAAATCGAACTAGTAGTTCCTGAGATTAGCGCGTTCAAACAAACAAACAAACAAACAAAGCTGAAGAGCTTTATAATATTAGCATAGGTTTAAAATAATACAGCAAACAAATAAGTATTAGCAACAATATTGTGTACGTGAATACCCCTTCATGCAATGCAATGCTTCTCAATCTACTTTGTTATTAATAATTGAATGATCAAATGATTTTGTCAACAAACACTATTTCATTGCATGTCAATATTGATACTGCATACTATATGTACGTGTAGTACTTACTACATGGTAATATATCTACCTCTATATAGAAAATGGCGGGGCACTTGCCTCTAGGACAACGGATTCCTGCTTTCGTCATAATAATATAAAGATGACATGAGTTGTTTGTTATGCATCTAGATCTTTTGAATTTTGGTATCGGACAAAAAGTTCTGTTCCACCACCCATCATTTCCGTCATTTGAGGTGAAATGACAATAATCGCCAAGATTGGCAGGCGGGTTGGGAATCGCAGTGCTGTTGTGGTTTAACTCGCAGAGAGCGCTGCTGCCCATTCTCTGGAGAGCTCCCGCGGTCGCCTCTTACAACCCTCACGACGGTAAAAGTGGGCTGGGATGGTGGCACATATTTTGTATTCTATATAAAGTTTGGAAGTAGTAAAACCCACAAAAATAAGCGTACCTCTATTTGACTACGTAACCCTAAATATCGTATCCAAGATTTTCCTTTAATGCCTTTTATACCCAATGCAGGACAGATAGAAGTGCTTGCTAAGATGATGATCACGGTCACCAAGCGTACTTGCCCAAGTGGCAGGGAAGACGAGACCATCGTAAAGAGTTCACACACCATGGTAGTTTGTGGGTTTCATTACAATGTTGTCCTTCGGCGTACGAGGCTTGTGACTTGTGTCGCGTAGCGAAGTACAAAGAGACTCGTTTCTACACACCTAATAGGTACAGCCGGTCTCGAACCCACTACCTCTTGTTTGCAGGACCCTACCCCAGGGCTCAGGCGAAAGGGTACGATTCATAATTGAGGAATTACCAACTTTTATTTTCCTGCAGGATTTCTCAGCGGCATCGCGCTGAAGAGGTACAGCTTCCGGCAAGTGGGGCTCGTGGGGGCGGCTCTCTTCATCCTGGGCGACGTGCTCACAATCTTCGTCGCCAGGACCTATCAGCTCGTGTTCACCTTCGGTGTCATTAGAGGTCAGTTTACTGTGAGTTGTGACCCAGACTTAATACAAAACATAGTTGGATTTTTCTGATCTATTACTAGCATGCATTCTTTCTTTCGTCTGGTAAATGCGAAAATGACTACTTAGCACGAGAGTTGAAGCCAGTACAAAACATAAACCCTGTCCGAAATTGCTATGAAAGTATAGATCGACCCCACTATTACCCATTGCAGCAGTAATGGCGGTGTTAATTTGTCTTGAAACAGTCCTAGTATTACACGCGTTGGCTTTCAAAACTGAGAACGTCTTAAAAATGCAAATAAAGCTTAATTTCGATTAGTAAAATTACTATGATTTGGAACTGTACTACACAAATCAAAAGTGTCTAGGGATCAGGTACATTTTAGAAGATTGCAAGAATATATTTTACAAAAGCTGAATTCATTCATAATTTATTCAAAATGTGGTGATAAGTCATTGATACAGAAGATTACATTTGATTTAAATAAATAATCAGCGATCCCACAGAGCCTGAAGACAAAGGTTTTCAATCAGTGTGTCCTACCTGTAATGACATAGGTACGGAGCTGAGACGTGGACACTGACGGCACGGCTGGCCCACAAGCTCAAAGTCGCACAGCGTGCTATGGAAAGGGCTATACTCGGCGTTTCTCAGAAGGATCGTATCAGAAATGAAGTGATCCGACAGAGAACCAAAGTCATCGACATAGCTCATCGTTTTAGCAAGCTGAAGTGGCAGTGGGCCGGCCATATTAGCCGTAGAACCGATGACCGTTGGGGAAACGAGTTCTCGAGTGGAGACCGCGTCTCGGCAAACGGAGTGTAGGACGCCCTCAGGCAAGGTGGACTGATGATATACGCAAGATGGCTGGCAGAAGCTGGATGCGAGAAGCCGAAAACAGATCACAGTGGCGTGCAATTGGAGAGGCCTATGTCCAGCAGTGGACAAGTATGGGCTGATGATGATGATGATGATGAAATAAATTAGATTTTTTAGAGATTTGTTCTTGATCCCTAGACACTTTTGATGTGTGTAATTTGTTACTTGTATAATAATAGTTCTAATCTCCCTCATAATCATAGTTTCCTCCCAGGTGCCGGCTTCGGAGTAATGATACCTGTCAGCTACACAGCTTTCAACTGCTACTTCACGAAGAAACGCACAGCAATGATGAGCGCCAACCAAGCCATGAGCAGTCTCGCATCCATCACGTTTCCGATGCTGGTCACCTTCCTGCTGGCCGAGTACGGCTTCCGGTGGACTCTGACTCTAATCATGGCGGTGGACCTCCATCTCGTGGTAGCTATGCTGGTCATGCACCCTGTGGAATGGCACATGGTTGCTGTCCAGGGTGTTGAGAGGGATGAAGGTAAATCTTTAATATGGGGAGTAACTTAATATAAATTTGACTTTTTCATAGAAATGAAGACGATATGACAGTGATTTTGTTCAGGGGATGAAGAGAGGATATCTTAAGTTAAATTAATATGTAATTTTTAATTTTTGGGGACATTAAAGTGGGGGGTGGGTGGGGTAATGTGGGTTACAATTTGGCATGGGATAAATATTTAGGTAGGTACTAACTTATCTGAAAATCGTTTGGTTTGTGGCGTTTTTGTAAATAAATAAACTCATGTTTTGTGATTGTTAACCTGTATTCGTGGAGGTTATATTAACTAAATGTTAACGTCCCGCTCTTTTTTTATATACTTCCCTATGAACCCCTAATTGTGATACTATTAAAATCCAATCGCAATCTTCTACACCAACGAAATGTTATTTAATCGATTACTGCGTTAGTAATGTGTATTCCACCCATATCGATATCAAGAAAATCCTTTTTCGTTTCACAATTAGCACTGGGTTGATGCCGGGAAAACTTTCTAGTTAAACTTGGTATTCAGAGAAGCGATAACACTAGGGGACTTGCTGGAATTGGCCAATTACAGTAGTGTCACAATGACCTCTGAAAAGCAAGTAGACGAACTCCATTGCGTCTCCAGATGATATTCCGTTCTCTGAGAAACAGGTAGGGCTTGGGTACCGGTGGCTTATCCTTACATTTAGGAGGTAGGTAACAAAATGGATATTGGTTTTCACCACTCGGTTGAACGGAAAACGTGGAACCTCAATACCGTCAAATGGCTGACGCTAAGGACCTGAAAATATGGAAACAGCTAACAGTAATTATTCAAAAACGAAAAAAAACAATAAGCAGTTTCACAAACTGTTATAACATTTGATTGTTGCCATTAATGTAATGTGAGAGAGCATAATGGACAAAGTATCTAGTTCTGAGCTTATTTTAGAATAACGTATAATTTAATACACCTTTCGCACTTTTACCCTCTCACAACCATGAGAAAGGTCAAAAGTCATGCGTATCTGTTACTCTAAAACAATCTAAAGGAGGATACTCTGGAGACCTGCGCGTCTACTTGCTTTTGACCATTGTGAACCCATTTAATAATGGAAGACCTGAAGACTGGAAGCCCTGCTGAGTTCTTTATAAAATTACTTTGGTTTTAATTTGTTATTGGTGTTGTATTTGTCATCTACGTGTTATACTGACACTTTATGTTGCAGCAACTAACTAGAATATTAACAATATTAAAAGGAATGCGCTTCGCGTTACTAAAAGGATATGTTTTTGTCGCTTTCAAAATTGCAGCTTTAAAGGCCGAATGTGGAGTTATGGTTGTGGATAGCTCAACAGCTGATGATACTCAAGTAACCAAAGTCACCGTATTGTTAGGTGAGGGCAAGAAGACTGAGCTGAGGGACAAGCCACAACTACCACCGGCCCATAAAGAATCTATACAGAAAAGTATTATGTGAGTATCTTCTAGAATGTATCGTTAATTTTTGGCAGTTACTACTTCGTGATGAAGGAGTTGTCTCCAAAAATCAATCTGTCAAAGATAGTTGAAAACGAAAGAGATAGAACTACTATTCCATGACAGTTCGTGTTCGGACTCACTCTTTTGTGATCCTAAAAGAAAATTGGTCTCATTCAGCGAAGATAACTACACTCTAGGCAGCAAATAAAACGGCCAACGGACAAATTTTCATAGAATCGTGCTTACTTTATAGATTCCTACCATTATCTGATACCCCTAACAGTTACACGCGTGACCACCTTTCAAAAGAGGTGTAAGTCTTACAATTCTCTACAGAATTCTGAATGTATTTTACACCTTCTGAAATTAGCATGATTATATGAAAATTTGTCTGTGGCTCGAATTTATTGTTGCCCAGTGTAGTAGGTACATGGCTTATTAATATACCTTCAAAGTGATAGACTGGTAAGCTTATTTTCTTTTTGGAACTAAAGTTTTCAGTAACTAAAGGAATTAGAACAGAAACTAAAAGATGGACCTTCTATAATGTAAAGAAATAATTGATACTCCCGGATCAAAGCAAAAGAGATTTATGGCAAAAGGAAATTCGTAATAAAAAATGTGTTTCAAACGAGGAATACGAAAAGGAAAATCCAATTTCGTATGTCGTATTAGACACTTTACGATCACATTTATTAGTAGGTAGTGCATGCATATACCATAATTATCCATTTGGGCAGATGCAGATGGCCATCTCAAAGGGCATTGCACCGATTACGGTTAGAACTTTGGGAGGTTTAGTTGAGACCACCTTGCCAGCAAATCTTCTTTCCATCAAAACAACGATCGTCAAAATCTTAAACGACGAAGTTAAAAAACATAATATACGGTCGAGTTGAGAAAGACTCTTCTTTAGCAGGCACTTAAAAAGCATAATCAGCTTCTTGATTTTGTATGGGGGACTCGATTATTTTTATTACACCTGCTGAAATGCAATAGTTACAGTCTACAGAAACAGTAGATTTCAGTTTAACTCTTAACCAGGCAGAGGGAATATTGATAGGTAGGTAGGTGGCTGATTATGAAAGGGTTTAAAAAGGTATGAATGAATTAATGAATGAATGAATGAACACTTTATTGTATACTAAGATATTACATATAAGGACAATAATGACAATGGTAAGGTTACAAAAGGCGACCTTATCGCTGAAAGCGATTTTTTCCAGGTTACCTGTTTCGTTGACATTAAAGATACAAGGAAATAAAATGGCAGGTAGTAATAAGGTATTTCCGGATCAGCCTCTACTACAACCGTATGCATAAGTTAACCGGCCATTAATGCACTGTCTGTTGCACTCGTTCCAGTAAGACAATATGCAACAACGTGGAACTAGATCTGCTGAAGAACCCGCGCTTCGTGAGCACACTAGTGGGTCTGGGGTTCGCCTTCGTCTCTGACGTCACCTATTTAGCCCTGGAACCAACGCTGCTCTTCTCATACAACTTCACTAAGGTAATGAACGCTGTTTTTCTATATTCATATTAAAACGAATAAGTTTAAAGTTAGTACATATATAACAAACACGGCCGTTATCCCCAAAAGGGGGTGGCCGGGACCTTAGAACCCTTAATATAATAAGGAGTTGGCTGAAAATCAGTCATGCGGGTGCAATCCTGCCAGCTGCCTTTTTATATCCTAAACTGTTAACTGGATGCATTTTAAATTAGTATTAGTAAGTGAGTAGGTATTATGCTTTACGCCTTTTAACCCCAAAGTGGGGCAGGCAGAGCCACTTGCAAATGCTCACAGTTCCACTAACCCAACGTGACAGGAGGTAAGCTAATGGGGAATTTTCAGGGCCCTTGTTTCTCTTAGTCGTGACAGATGGCGCTAGTTGTATGAGGGGGACAAATGTAAACGAAATTACTAACTTCAAGTAGTCCGTATTGAAGGCGACAGTAAATTTTTTTATTGTTTGTCTACATGTTACAAAAGTGTCTCAAGTCTAAATAACTCACCCAAATAATAAAAAACGCACTAAAATATAACTGACAGCAGCATATAACTGATGCTGCATCCGCATACCACAAGATGAATGGACCTTATAACAACATGAAACCCTGCTAGGGCACTGCAACATTAAACTAAAACTAGAGGTTGGGACTTATAACAGCAATGGAGAATTTTCAAACTCCAAAAGTTTCTTATATACTTAGATGTCGCTAGTAGATATCCAGGGGACTTCTGTCTTCATTGTGAAGTATGTTTCAGAGCCTATGTACGCTACGGTGAAGGACAACATGTCGTGATGAAATCCGCATACCACAAGGTGAATGGACCTTGTAACAGCAATGGAGAATTTTCAAACTCCAAAAGTTTCTTATCTAGATGTCGCTAGTAGATATCCAAGGGACATCTGTCAGTTATATTTTAGTGCGTTTTTTATTATTTGGGCGAGTTGCTTAGACTTCAGACATTTTTGTAACATGTAGACAAACAATAAAAAATTACTGTCACCTTCAATACGGACTGCTTGAAGTTAATAATTTCGTTGACATTTGTTCCCCTAATACAACTAGCGCCATCTGTCATAACTAAAAGAAACAGGGGCCATAAAAATTCCCCATAGCAGGCCGATAATTTTGACAAAACAAAAATACGTCGTGTAAAACTATAATTAATCGAACTCCATGTTTTATTCGAAGAGGAACCTATTTAAAATAAGTTAATAAATGTTAGATATTGGATGAATCCAGCTCAACGGGTTCATACGACCTTTTGTGCGGTGCATAGTGCACGGTGAACTACATGACCTTTGGTTTTTTTATAATCTTGTTGTTGAAAATATTATTTTTGACCTTTTGGTGCGTTGGATTTTTGGAGGCCATATCCTTGATTTAAAGACGTATACTTACCCTGGGATATAAAAATCCCAAGATCTGCGCTGTATGGTTTAAAATCATGTTCTAAAACTAAACCAAAATATATCAAAATTCATGTACGCCTTAAAACACATAAAAAGCTACAGACCAAAAAACTCTTTCAACCTACTAAACTTATGCGTATTCATGGTTCAGTTATGGAATTATAATCTGTGGAAATAGCGTTGATGTTCCTTCTCTTCTCACTCAGCAAAAGAAACTAATCCATATATTATTAACTAATATTAAACAATTAGAAAGCTACAAACCTCATTTAAAAAAAATATATTACTTACCCTACCGTCAATTTACATATTTGAAATGAATAAATTTGTTAGAAACAACCCTAAATTCTTTTATCCCCTAAAGATGTTCCTATACATTTTTCACTTCGCAACAAAAATAAACTTCTTGTACCTACTTCCAATCTCTCAATGCACTCATCAAGCACGTATGTTATGGCCATTAAAAATAATAAACTTCCATTAATACTAAGAGATGAACCTAATGACAAGAAATTCATATTCAACCTTAAACAATTATTAATTGAGAAAGCATATTACAGTCTAAAAGAATATTTCGAAGACAACCTTTAAAAAGCTTATTTAAATCTCTCGTCCTCTCCTCCAATTTTGTTGTGCTCATCAGGGTCCACAATGCTGTACTAGGTATATATTTTACCATCTAAATCATTACCATTGTGGAACGCAATAAATTGTTGAGTATTGACTATTAAATACTTACATAAAAAGTGCCATCGGAGGCACGAAAGGGATTATTTGGTTATGGGCTAACCAAGTGGCAACTAATTGGCCAATAGGTAATCTAACATTTCATCCATCTACGCCCCAACTGTCAGGCTGGAAGTGACCTAGAAAACTTCTGAAACCTACCGACCGTTTACCTCTGGCTGTTATGTAAAGATGATGTTACTGCAAAATTGCAGTCAACCTCACAATATGGAAGAATAGCTGTGTTTTTTTTAATCAATGTATAGCCGCCCCTGTACCTTTTTGACACTTGCCATTAGAGACAGACAAAGCATAATACTTACCAGAGTAGTGCTTGCTTCACGTTTAAGAATACGAGCCTAAGAACGGCATGACATGTTTTGTTTTTCAACATTTACCGTGCCGCTAATGTAAATTCTAACATTTACCACCGGAATGGTGGTAAAAGTTCGAATCGCAAACCTTTTGGGACATTTACCATTAGGAAATGGTAACGTAAAGGTTAGGTTTTACTGGAATATCTTAGGATTTACTGCAGTTCGAACTTTTACAGTAACACTGTATGTGTTACTTTCATTTCAGTTCCAAGTGGCGACGTGCGTAATGACAGGTGCCATAGCTGACCTGCTCGCGAGGTTCTCCCTCGCCGTCTACACGTACTTCTTTGCTGTGGACAGCAGAAAGCTGTTCTTCCTTGGCACTTGTGTCACCGTTGTCTGTAGAATATGTAAGTACCTAGCTGACTTATGTCTAAAGCCAGGATAACTGGGATACTCCTGTCCTCTCTCCCACCACTGTCACTCCTGTTAGAGCCATGTTCTACATACAATGGCGCCAAAATAGACCAAGTAATCGAAGTAAAGATGGTAT
>SJJU01010458.1:0-11115 GCA_012932125.1 Conopomorpha cramerella | reverse complement strand
GGTGAATCTCAGTATCAAAAACATAATAATTATAATATAATAATAATATATTTGTAACAATGATCAAAATCATACACATAAAGCTTAAACAATAAACTTAATGAGTACCTACTCCCCTAGAAAGGGCTATAAGCTCTGTAGATAGGGATAAGTAGAAAATCTCAACCAACATTTTTTTTTCAACCAACAGTTTGACCACCATTCTGCCTGATGTTAAGCAACGATGTGGTCTACGATGGAGCACACTTGTCCATTAGGTACCAATTCACCCGCAACTTGAAGACCTTCAGACTGTACTGCGCAGGTAAACAAAGACTCCGGCAAGTCATTCCACATCCTGGCGGTTCGCACTATGAAAGTAGACGCAAATATTTCATAAAGGCGCACAAAATTGTGCTCATAGATTGGAGGTAAGCCGAAAACAGATCACAGTGGCGTGCAATTGGAGAGGCCTGTGTCCAGCAGTGGACAAGTATGGGCTGATGATGATGCTCAAAATTGATAGTGAACTTTAAATTATTAACTCGGTGGCGATCACAATAGATCAGAAATGATAGCAGTGACACTGGTCAGAACAAGGCCCTGTAGAGCCCCACAACACAAAAAATAAAAAAAACTTTTTCGAGTTTTGCTAACATTTTTAATTTGATCTTGTGTAATAAGCTGAGCGAAAATCTTCCAGCGCTTCTGAATTTTTTTTTCGCCGCATCAATTAATTGAGTTTGACACTTTGACAGTGTGAAAATGTTGATGACTCATGTTTCATTTTAACCGACAATTTGAAACAATAAGTCATTCCGAAAACCGGGGATTGGGAGTTGACACTCGAGCACGAAGAGTTGCATGCAAAGTTTGGACGTTTCTTACTCTTTCACGCTAAAACTACTGAAAGGAATTCTAATGAAACTGAACAATAATATAGCTTTTACGTCGGAATAACAGGCAGAATAATAAGCTTTATTAAATTATCACTATATACATTTTTTTCTTATATATTTTTTAATCCTTAGCTGCATCGTGATGTACATCAGTATAATTTACCTCGAATCTTTTTTTCTAGCCATCCCATCCCATCTACAGATTTTTCATTCTAAATTATTGTCAAAGATGCAACTAATACGTATGAACGCAGTTTTGACTTTAGACCATTTTTATTTTTTTATTGTTTTTCTCATGATGCAGGCCATATAGTTTAAGAAGGATAGGTTTTTATTCAGACAAAAATAAATCATGCAGTTAAGGGTTAAAATATTTTTTTTTCATACGTCCAGATGTCATCAAATACGAAAAATTTCCTAAAACGGTATAGAGAAATGAGTAACCTGTGACTCATGGTCTTTTGAAAATTATATTGCTCATCGGACAGGGAACTTCTTAATTAGAACAGAACTCAAAACCAACAAAAATCATCCAGCGCCGGTCGAAAGGTTAACAAACTTTAACATAAAATAATTAATAAATAAATATTTTATAACAACACACACATTACCCTCATCCCATGTTAAGTAGCTAAAGCACTTGTGCTATGGAAATCAGACAACGAAATATACTTACCTACGTTTTTTTTTTTAATACATATATAAATAAAACACCCAGACACATCCAACAAGTACTTTAAAGCTCATCACCTAAATACCTGTCAGCGGTGGTAATCGAACCCACGACCCTATGGAGCAGAGGCAGACATGGTAACCACTACACCAACGGGCCCGTCATAAAATAAAAGTAGTGAAAACACAAAACTTCCAATGGAATTACTGTACCAGAGGTTCTAATACAATAAATTATAGTCGCACAACGACAGGAAAGGGGTAGTCGCCTTCGACCGGCGTCCAATCATTGGCTCGCTACTGATTGGCATTCCAATAGACTTTTAGTGCCCCGTAGTGAGGAGGAAATCACATTCTAATTTATTTTGAGGACTTGGGGTCGGACCCCTAAAGCTTTTATACGGCCGTAGTAAGTATTATTGCTACGGAATCTGATGGAGAGGCGTGAGAGTTCCTACTGTTGTAATATGGACTGTGACAATGTGGATTGGCATGAGATTGGCTTACTGTGAATAAAAATGTAATATGTGTAAGAGTCACAGTAGTACAGTTCGTAGTAACTAATTTGCAAGACGAGTAAATCGATTGCAGATATGTTGTGTTAAAATGCACTGATTTTATTTTCTGATCTATTCCGAAGGTCATGTATGACAAGATGTATGAATGTAGATGAAGCGAAAGGGGTATGACAGGACCGTGACAAATGAAGATATGTGGTCTCTACCTACCCCTCTGGGAAACGTAGTGATTATATTCTCTTTGCCTCTGGGAGACAGGCGTGAAGTGTATGTATGTATGTATGTATGTTTATTTTCTGATTGGTAACAAAATCGCGCTGTGGAAAAACAGAAAGGAAGAGCAGAAGGGAAAACAAAAGACGATCACATTCCATTCCAGAATAGTTCGCATTTTCTCTGAATAGTTTGTAACCGGCCAGTACGCAGTACAGGGCTAAAAAAATGTGTTATTGATGAATCGATGACACTATAAGGATTACGATGGACGATTTATGATGGATCGTATTATTAGGGAGCACAGTACACAGATGTCACTTGTAAAACGTTATAATTTACTTTCCTCAATTTTTTTCCAAGGTATTCTCTAAGGCGAAGTGTATTTGTTTTTTGTTCTGTTATCTATATATAAAAAAAAAACTTATGCTACTTTTATCTCAAAATTGTGAAAGATATATTTCTGTAATTCATTAAGTTCGTTAAACTTAACATTATAGGTGTTGCCCCTATCACCGTTGTAAAGTTCGTACACCGTTAGGTATGCAAATTATTTGCGGTGTTGCACATGCAATTCACGGTTGTCTCGCAGAGGGGTAGGCAGAGACTACAGACCTACATTCATCACGGTCCTGACATCCACACATATTCTACACAGAGGTCTCTGCACATTCACACATATTTTCATCAGGACATCTAGTCGATCTGAACTCTCTGAGGTGACCAGTACTGAACCTACGCCTTACATTACCAATGAAAATGCCTGTCGTTAATGTTTTCTTTCCACTATTAAAAATAGAAATCAAATTTGAACATAAAATTTTCCGATTGGAAATCCTGCAGCGCAACCACTCGATAACCAAAACAGACAGAGGACAAAACAAAAGAGAAAAAAAAACCTCATTCCATAGCTTTATAATTAGAAATCCTCTAAACAATTAATCAAATGAACGTCCAAATTGCTCCGCAAGCAATTATTGTTGAAAACATTTCAATTCCGAATCAAAGAATCGTAAAATTAATTTGATTCTTCCTCAAGGGGCCGCTAAAATAACGGTAGGTAGGTAGCTACTTACAGGATTTGCGTATTTTATTATTTGATTTGGCACAATAGATTTTCTGGAGCAGCTGTGACCGTTTTGCGAATAGAGACGTTTGCTTAAATAATGGGGAATTTTCTTTGACGTTTTTCTGACAGACTTTCGGCCTGAGAACTGTCATTACTGTCATACTTTCCAAGCAAAGTTTGACAGTAATGACAGTTCTTAAGAAAAAAAAATACACTTCACGCCTTTTAATCCCAAAGCTGGGTAGGCAGAGGCATTTGTTAAATCATATGCCCACGGTTTTTCACATATATATGAAGAAAACATAAAAATATTTTTTTTACTATCTATACCATTACTAGCAGGACATCGTCATCGTAATGGGCGACATGAATGCTAAGATGGGCACAGACTGTTCCAACCGTGAACATTACATGGGCTCTTTCGGCGCAACCGGAGAAATAAACGAGAACGGAGAACTCTTCGGGGAACTATGTTCATCTCAAGGCCTCGTAATCGGCGGTACGCTATTCCGACATAAGGAGTGTCATAAAGTCACTTGGATATCCCCCGACGGTGTAACACGTAACCAAATAGACCATGTTGCGATCAGCCGCGCTTGGAGATCTTCAATGTTGGATGTTCGTACCCGCCGTGGAGCCGATGTGGACAGCGACCACCACCTTGTGCTGGCTGAGGTGCGACTCAAGTTGAATACGCCACGGAAAACGTCAAACAGAACCGCCAGAAGTTTCGATACCAGGAAACTCAAGGACCCCGACTGTAGGAGTGAGTTTTGCCTGTCTCTTCGGAACCAGTTCGAGCTTCTGGAGGAACTTGAAGACGAACAAATCCAGGAAATTTGGGTGCGCATCCGGTCTGCTTACATCAGAGCTGGAGAGGAGGTGCTCGGTTACACTAGCCGGAGTAAGGAGGAATGGATGTCGTCTGAGTTGTGGCAGGCAATCGAAGATAGGCGTGACACCAAGGCCAGGATGCTTACATCTTCGGCGCCTGATATTGAGGTGCTACAGGAACGTTACACCGCAATGCGCTCCAAAATCAGGAGGCTCGCACGGCGCGACCGCAGAAGAGCGACGGATGAATTGGCAGACCGTGCGAACACCGCTGCAAATCGCCGTGACACGCGTGAACTGTACAACATCGCTCGGCGTCTCAGCGGCCGGGGCAGGAATGTGTCAAGAAAGCCGCTCAAAGACAGCAGTGGCAGTCTCCTGTGCACCTCCAGAGAGCAACTGTCAAGATGGACAGAGCACTTCTCCTCTCTTCTGGTCCGACTCCAGGATGATGCTGGCACTGATTCGAACAATGATGGTAACATGAACCTGCTGGATATTCCCACCACCCCACCGACCTTCAACGAAATTGTCAACGGGCTAAAGCAGTTGAAGGCAGGAAAAGCACCCGGGGTTGACAATATTCACGTGGACATGTTGAAAGCGGACCCCCCAACCTCTGCGTCGTTACTTTACCCCCTTTTATCCCGGATTTGGGAAACTGGACTTGTACCCGCTGAATGGAAACAAGGCCTTCTAGTGAAAGTTCCAAAGAAGGGAGATCTATCCGTATGCGACAACTGGCGCGGCATTACCTTGTTACCTGCTGCCGCAAAGGTACTAGCGAAGATACTGCTCAACCGCATAATGGAAAAAAGTAACGGACACACTTCGTGACGAGCAAGCTGGATTCCGCCCTGGACGCTCTTGTGCTGACCACACCAATACGTTGCGCATCCTCCTAGAACAAAGTGTCGAATGGCAATCCGAACTGTACCTCGTGTTTGTTGATTTTGAGAAAGCCTTCGACACTGTGAAGTGGAGCGCGCTATGGTCTAGCCTAAAACGCAGAGGAATCCCAGCCAAGATCATCGCCATAATCCGCGCTCTGTACGAAGGCAGTAGGCTAGAAGGCTTGCAGAGTGGTGCACGATAAGGAGTTGGGAGCACCCATCAGAATCAGCGCCGGTGTTAAACAGGGTTGCCTTCTGTCTCCTCTCTTGTTTATTTTTTTACTGGACGACATAATGCGTGAAGTGACATCATCCTCAAGAGGCATCAAATGGGGCTCGGGTATAATGGAAGACCTCGCCTATGCCGACGACATCGTCCTGATTTCGCCTACTTTAGCCCAGTCGGAAGAGAAGCTAGAAGACCTTCGCTTGGCTTCAGAAAAAATGGGTCTGCGAATCAATAGGCGCAAAACCGTCGATATGAGGGTGAAGGCTGCAAACACCGACCCAATCGTGCTCCAGGGTGACAGCTTGCAGACGGTCACCCGGTTTGTCTACCTTGGAAGCACTTTAACCAGTCATGGGGGAACAGACGAAGACATCGCAGCAAGAATAAACAGAGCGAAGGCAGCCTTTGCTCAGTAGAGACCGGTGTGGGAGTCCAAAGTCCTCAAGCGGCGCATCAAGATTTCCCTCTTCAATTCCATCGTCAAATCGGTTCTACTCTTCTGCTGTGAGACGTGGAGAGTGACAAAGGGTCTCACGAACAAATTACAAGTGTTCGTGAATAAATCCCTGAGTTCGATCCTCCGCGTATTCTGGCCGAACACGATACGGAACGAGGACCTATGGGCACAGTGCGGTCAAATCCCTATTGGGGAGGAGATTGCACAACGCAAATGGCGGGGGATTGGTCACACGATCCGAAGAGGGAAGTCCAACAAGGCGAGCATCGCGTTCGAGTGGCAGCCTGGGCAGACCTGGACGCCCCGTGCACACGTGGCGGCGCACCGTCGACGGCGAGCTGAGAGCACGAGGGCTGAGCTGGTCCGATGCCAGAGCAGTCGCAGAGGACAGGACGGCGTGGCGCCATCTTGTAAAGTCCCTTTGTACCACTGGGGTACCATAGGACTTAAGTAACAATTTTCCAGGCCATCTTGTATTTAGAGTAACACAAAAATTACACCTATAATACAAAAAATAAGCCTTGAACAAGGAGTTTATGGATTTGCAGCAATAGATGAGTGATGTGATTCATAACAAAATTGCAAAGCATTTGTAGAGCACTTTTACTGGAGTAGGATTTCAATATCATATGTTTTAAATCTTCATTTTATGTATAAAAAAGGATATGCATATTTACTTATGGATTTTTGCATAGGGGTTTCATTTTATGGATAATATTATACCTTAACACATTGGGGGACAGTGAATGGCTATAATTGTGGTAACAACAAAAATCTCAGTCCTTCAATTTATTAAAATAGACAGATTTTTTTATTTTATGTATAACAAAAGTTATGGGTATTTAAAACTTATGGATTTTTAGTAGGGGTTTCATTTTATGGTTAATAATACATACCTTCCAAGACATAGGTAGGTGTTTATTATTAAAATATGAAAAAAATAATAATAAATGGAACTTTATACAGGCTGGTCTGTTCTTACCAATATAGTCAGAACCAGAACACCTCTGTATTTCAATGTAACCATAAAGACATAAAATATTTCATACCTGACTTGGATCTTAACTTGTCCATTAGCTTCTCATTTTCTTTTTTCAAGCGTGTGATTTCATTATTCAAGCATTTTTCTTTACTCTGCTTCTGTTTAGTAAGCTGGACAAGTTTAGATTGTGTGTCTGCCAATGTTGCATGAATAACATCTGATCGGTCAGAGATTTTCTGTGCAGTAGCAACACAAGCCCGAGACTCATTCTTTTCAGTGTGTACTTTTTGTTTGAGATGATTAATAGTAGTCTAAAACAAGTTATATATTAAAATGAGCATACAATTCAAATAACACTTGCTGATAGATTGAAATTTAACTTTCTAACAGCCACAGCTGTTCAATGTCTGCAAAAGTGTTGTATTATAATAATAAACAATGGCAGAATTCATAGAGTATTAACAGAGTTTAGTTCAGAAACTTACATTGAGTTGTTTATTAGTTGCTTCCAAAACATGATTCCTTTCTAACAGTGTATTACCCTTTTCCACAGAATCTTTATGACGATGCACCAATACATAAACAGCATTTATGAATTTAACAAGTGCATCTGGGGTTATCGTTTCATTTTCCACGTCAAGATATGGGTTAAATAAGTAATTTATATTGAACAGTCCTAATTCCTGAAAAACAACAACTGTATTAGATACGTAGGTACCAACTTATTTATGCCTGATATTTACCTCACTCAAGTTTGCAAGTAAAATTCTATTGGTGGGATGTAATGCAAGTAAACATACCTCTTGAAGTCCAATCAAACACTCCGGAAAATTTTGCAAAGTGCAGGGTTCATAATCCGTAGCTTTTTTATGTTTATAATTTTGAAGAAATTCTTTAATTTCGTCTTCAAGGCTTTCATATTCATGAAAATTCTCCGCCATGACCCAGGCAATTTTAGAGAACAATCAATCTGTCTGTGATAATATTTAGAACTTAAAGCTTTTTGAGCTTTTAATACTTTGTATTTTAAATGCGAATTCAACTAATATTATATAGGTATAATGTCTCTTCCTTTGTGCGAAGTTGCGAAGGCCTGTGAAGCGAACCCAACGGAAACCACAACAATCTGCTGTCAGTGTCGATCTGATGTGTCAGTTAAGCTTCAAACATCACACCATCCTGTCAGACTCACATCAACGAACACATAAGAGCCATTTTTTTATTTAAAAAATGGAATTGAATTGAATAGAGCCATTTTAAAAATTGAATTAATTGAACGTTAAGAACGGTTTATGATAATAAGGGCCAACTTTTAATTAATTGAATTGAACAGGTTCTGTTCAGGTAAACTCTTATATATTATTATGTATGTACATACTTACCTGTTTTGTCTCTTCATGCCTGTCTCCGAGAGGGGTAAGCAGGAGGCAGCAGGGTTACCTATGGATCTCCATTTGTCACGGTCCAGACATACCTACACCTTTCGCTTCTCTTTGCATAGTTATCCCACGAGTGGATGGACTAGAGGTCAGGACACCTGCCTCTAGGCCGGCGGTCGCAGGTTCGATTCTCGGCACCGATATTTAGGTCTAATGCTTTAGTGATGAGCGTTTTTTTTTAAAAGCGTTTGACCACCGTGCTGCCTGACGTGACGGAGCAGAGCAGAGCTGTGCTGAATTCATCCAAGCCCCTCCTGTCTCCTGAAGCCCCGCTATACTTATGACGTCGTCCTCACGTAGATAGCAGATAAACGCATGAATGTAACATGTGGCGGTGTCGTTGCCAGGAGCATACAACGCAAAGGCGACATTCATATAGTCGTGGCCGTACATGAAAAGTTCTTCGGGAGGCCGAATGAAATTATGAACCGTGGGGGCCATGCGTGCTACGCACTACACTATGCAATACACTACTACTACTGGTATATATTTTTACCCGCGAATACGTACAAAACAACTATGGCAAAATATCGCCAGAAAACGGAGTATTGGTGTATAGCAGTTTCCACACGAATCTTACTCTCGAACACAAGGGTATACCTACAGGTAAGTAAACAGCTATTATTATCACTGGATGCATGAGACACCGGAACACATCCCAATGGAGTGCTAGGATGTGGAAAAACACAGGGAACCCATCTAGGGCCCAGACGGTCCCTGCAGGAGATCGTCAAGGACACAAGGAGTTTGTTGCGGTTCCTCGAGGAGCTGGGGTGGTTGGAGTAGCGCCACCAAATCACGCACAATAGGCGCACTGGACGTCGAGCTGCGGGAAAAGCCCCGTATCATCTACATCTATGGACAGGTTACCTTACCTCAAAACATAATTATAACCCAGCCAGCCAAAACGCAGGAATTGTTCACTTGCACGTGACACGTTTCCTACAATTAAAGGTACCTATTCTACCGATGCAGGACTGGACACTAATCATCATCAAAAGACTTTGGCTTTGATAGTAATAGTGACGTCTACATAAATAACCACACTCATTACACAGTCCATTAAAAACTCAAATACGAAATATGCACGCAGAAAGAAAGCAGATAACATAACTGAAATGCTCTTTTTTCTGTTTACGCTTTTTACGTTCCGTTAGTCCTCTGCGTACACCTGATACATTGTAAATAGGTATAGGTCACCACGAGTATAGGTCTTCATAAAGTCGCTTTGATAGATGGTCAATAATTAAAAAAAAAAAATAACATGATGAGCAGATTGACTAAGTTTGATCGTTTTCATCTATACCTATATTATAAAAGAATGTCGTGTAAGTTACACTATTTATAACTCAAGAACGGCTGAACAGATTTGGTTGAAAATTGGTGTCGATGTAGGTTAGAACAGGGAGACGGACATAGGATACTTTTTACCCCTATCCTGTTAGTCGCGTCGCTATATAGGGGGTGTTATAGTTTGTATGAAATACTGAATATAATATAAAAACGAAACATCGACAGTCGATAAAGAAAAACAAATAATAAAAATAAAAATGTACAAAAAAGTGACTCCAATGCGACAAGAGAGGACAACGGGGATCTACTAAATAAGCATTAGAAAAATGTCCGGCACAGCAAACTGCGGAAGTGTCCCCACCCTAGAATAGCTTTCTAGATCGAGGGCACCACCCCACCACCAAGGCCGTGTTAAGGGTAGGCGAAATGTCACTTTAGTCAACCACCTTCCGTAGCAAAAATAGTCAGTCATAGAAAACATTTTACTGACAGAGCGTCTTTTGGAACTATTGGATTATGCAGTTGTAATGAAAGAATGTTTGAGATGTTAAAGATACTTTAATTATAAAAAAAAACAAAACCGAGTCATGGCACTTCATTGTGAGATTATAACAGTTTTAACGACAGATCCTTATTACAATATTATATAGGTACCTAAATTACATTAGAATTGATTAATTCAAAAGTAAAATGTCAGTCAAATCTACAGTGGGTTAATTAGGTACAGGTGAGTAAAAAAGACAAGTTAGCAAGTGACGTCTTGGTGCTGTCTTGATAATAGGTTGCCTAGTGAGGCTATGGAGAGTGTAGTGCGAGAGCAGACGAGGTCGAGCCACGGCAGGCAGGCAGGCCCGGCGGCGGCAGGCGGCTTCGCGGGCTCACACTGTCACTTCTTGCGCTCCAATACTTTAAACTGCAACAATAACGTTGTATTGGCTATGTGCAAAGCTAGTAGTGACAGACAGATAACGACCGCAGCGCACAACACGGCAGAAATTGGAAACAAACGCGGATGATAATTTGTCAAATTGTTGATTGCAGAATAAAATCAAAGCTAAGAAATGCGTTGTTAACTGCAAAAATAACGGCCTCAATAGCAAATGTACATTTCATATTTTCCCAAGAGCGTCCTACAAAATAGAACAACGACAAAAATGGATTGCTACTGTGATAAGAAAGAAGCAAGTGTTTATTATTATATTCATTTTATAGTAAAACTATTGAATAAATAGCACTTAAATAATGTCAAAAATGCTATTTTAATCTTTGGTTTTATTTATATTTGCAAAGAAAACTAACAATGTTTACATTGTTATTATTTGGCAGCTTCCGCAAATGTTGTAAACGCTACGCGTCGCCACCATCGCGCACGTAGCCAATAATGAGGTATTTTTAAACTCAATTTCTACTATGACATAGAGTGGTTTCCGTATCGATTGTCAATACTTACGCTTACAGCTAAATACGACGTGACACTTCTTTAATATTGATTGTAGCAAAGAGGATTTGATTGATGATCGACATAGAACACCGTAGCGTTACCTATTTAGAAGAAGCTTTCAGATAGGTTATACGGGAAGCGATGAGATTCAAATGCCTTTATTATTTCCATTTTCAGAATGCATTTTTCGCTACAAT
>SJJU01010455.1:0-14673 GCA_012932125.1 Conopomorpha cramerella | reverse complement strand
AAATACACTTCACGCCATTAATCCCAAAGAGGGATAGGCACTTGCTAAAGCAAGTACCCACGGTTCACGCGCGCGTATTTAACCCAACGTGACAGGGGGTGAGCCCATCGCCGTTTTAGGGTTCACACACCTTGTGGTGTGCGGGTTTCATCACGATGTTGTCCTTCACCGTACCAGCGTTGCGTTGCGTACATAGGCTCTGAAAAAGAGTCCCATTGGTACACGTCAAGTAGCCGGACTCGAACCCGGGACCTCCCGGTTACAAGTCAAGTATCCGACCAACTGGACCACAGACGCTCTTGTCCTTGGTATAAGTGGTAAATTAGATAGTATACCGTTTTCAACCTACCGGATGTATCTAACTAAGGTTCAGCTGCCGCTGAATGTAGCGTTTGAAAATGCACTGAAGTTACTAGCCAAGCATAACAATAAAACTTCTATTGATTCTTCTATGATATTCTTAATTTAAGTGTCCAGGAATGTGTTAAGCAGACAGGGAGCTGTCATTGATGACACACATCTCACAATAGGGCATGACACATGACGTACATAACATTAACTTTTAGTATGCAGATTTTTTTATTTTTCGATGATCCGTCCCGCCTATCGTTGTTACAACACCATATCTCCCATTGTCTTAAACCGAATGTCGAAGGTGTTAGAGAACGAATTTCCCGCACACTTGAGTCAATTTAACAGATAGCTGATAGCATTGGCGTGCACTGACTTTTACGACAAGGTAGGCAGTAATCCCCAAGGATTGACACCTATGTATAGGTAACTTTGTCTTTACGAAATGAAGGTACCTCATCTATCTACTCATCCACAAAACACAGGACCTTCGTCAGCCTGTGTCGTGAGTGCAACAAAAGAAATCTAGTAATAAGTCTATTATTAAGTCGGGAAGCCAAAATACTAAGGTAGGCAGTGTCTTTTTGCCTATATGGTGTGCACGCCACTGGCTGATAGTCAAAAAGAAACATTTAAATGGGACCGCCGCTGTTGCATTGCTCGTCAATCATCGTCAAATTAGCAAAACAGTCGATTTATCGCGTGCCGCCACTATCCAGTGTATTAGAACAGTTGAGAGACCTATTCCCGTCGGTTAAATTGTACCTACACTTGTTACGAAAACAAGATCAGAAAAAGTTTTAATTTTAAAGAAAAGAACCGACTTCAACCAGCTCGCCCTATCATATTTTTTTAAAAGCCCCCTTTGATTTATCGGGTCTGCCATCATAAAACGCTGATTTCCTTATCATTGGACTACCTTGGAAATATCATCTTAACAACAAATAAAATCAATAACAAACATAAAAAAGCATTCTAATGGTTAAATTAAGAAAGACTCCTATTTTGAAGACGCTTAAAAAGAAAGTTTCCGCCTACTCCTCTGTGAGACAGACGTGAAGTGTACGTATGTATGTAGCCAACAACCAAATAGGAAACTGATATTGTGAATTCTTAGAAATAGTCAAATAGAAGAATTTACAAAATAAACAGACCGGCCAATCATTCTGCCATTTATAAATGGTGTGATAGGAGATTGAAAAACGATCAATTTTGAGACCTACCCGGAATGCACACAAAATGTCACACACATCATCAGACCAAGAACAAATTTGTATTTGTTCAATGTTCAATGTGTTTTCTCTGAGCACACTCATGCCAGCCGTTTCTGGTCGAACGTCTGGACCGTCTTCTCTATTCTTTTTTTGACTTTGTTATTTTCAGGAGATCAGAAATTATCAAAATGTATCTAAAGAGAATTGGACTACTAATTCACAATTACATAGTACAAAACAGAGTTCTCTCCCACTGCCTGTCCCTACCAATGATTAGATCTTTAGAACTACGCAACGGATTTTGATGAGATCGAGTGATTCTTCCGGAAGGTTTATATGTAATACACGCATATAATAGCAGAGGAACACTGTTAACAATGTATATTGGCAAAGCAACGTGTGCCGGATCAGCTAGTAGTTAATACAGGCCATCGTATGTGCACCAGTTAAATATAAACACGTGAATAGGTACGTTACTGTTGTGCACCTACATATCGCAAGAGATACATACAGAAGCCAGCATGGCGGCGGCGGCCGAGTGTGAAACAACAGCGGGGGGGGCACGAACCAACACCTGTATCCGGAAAGTTGCATTGCGAAAGGGCATCGTGTGATTGCTCGAAACCTTCGATCTAATTTTGTTGTAACAAATAGAGTGAGGACTGTTTCTTCAAAACTCAAGTATCGTAAACCACATCGCTGCTTAACATCAGACAGGATTGTGATCAAACACTAAAAAAACTGCGTTTTGAAGTGTTACAAGAAGTATATACCGTTCCCGTGGGATTTTTCTGAACGAACATTAGCCTAACTTTCTATGGCAAAAGTTTTCTCGTTGGGGACGTTTACTTTTGCTTTTGCTTTCATAGAGCTTTGAGTTAAGTTCTTCTTCTGTAAATCCAGAGATTTCCCCCCTACAACCTAACTCGTGAATCACGTCTCAATATTATGTAATATTAGTATGGGTAGATAAACAATTGCGTTCGATCTCTTTCTCAACGTAAAATTACCAATAATGCCACGCTTGAATATCCCGAAGATTAGTACGCAACACAAATTTCACCAATCGTTTTTAACCCAACGTGATAAGTTCGCTTCGCATAGTATACAATCAGTAATGGTCTTAAAAAGATACAGATCTACATAGAGAAATTAATTCGAACTGCGAACATTAACTTTTGCTTTTCAACTGTCAAATCATTGAAGATCCATCCATCCAGCTTTGTTGTAGCACTTATAATGACGAAATATTTGACTTTGGACTAAGTAACTAAGCTACATCGATATTGTGGATTTTTTAATTTTAAATTTAATGCTCTATGAACAACTATTTAACCACCATCCTGTCTGATATTAAGCAGCAATGTGGTCTATGATGGAGCACACTTGTTCATTAGGTACCTAATCATCATCAACATCATCATCAGCCCATAGTTGTCCACTGGTAGACATAGGCCTCCCCAATATTTGCTTATTGATTGTCAGTCAGATATCGTCACATTTCACTTCCTATTATTTAGTGGTTCCTGCATAATTTGGATTACTCGTGGCCACTATCACCTTCGTCCTCACCATCACTATAAATACACATTACTTTTGTTAGATTATTTTATTTGATGTTGAAGAAATTATTTAATTTGTAATTTTTTAAGTTTAATTTAAATGCTTGTGCTCAATTGGTTGGCTCATATTTGGTACAACATTACGCATTGGGTATCATATTTAACTTATTCAATATAATAAGAATTCTACATTCTAGGATTCAACAAAGTCAAAATTCAACATTTTAAGAATTCAACATGATGGTCCAAAAGGTCCTGTAATATGTGTTTACAATAATAAAACAATTATATACTTTATTTTTTAGAACATACTTGACAGTCAGTTATTATGTACTTCTATTCCACTACAAACTACTTGGAATACAAAATAACATACTGTCAAGTAACTAAAACCTAACGAACTACGTACTGATTAGAACACTATCCAAATTCACCATAAATGGTTTAATGACAATGAGGAAAAGTTCCAAAGAAAAAAAAAACTGTCACAAACCGACAGATTTCATAACAGCCAAAAGGCCAGCCGGCTAAACCCCATCGATCCGTAACGGGGCGTCCGTTCAAGGCGGTGATTTTCCCTACATTTCGCAAGAGGTCACTGTACCGCACCACATTGCGATCGGCACTGCGCTTTCTGTACTCTATTCGGCGCTACTCCTGTGTATGAGGTGCTGGTAGAGCTTGTCGGAAATAGCATGCGTTTCTAATAGCAGTCTCTGCCTGGGTACAGAGCTAAGCAAGATTGTCAACGGGTTGGTACATGTATTACATTTTATGTAGGTAGTAGGTAGGTTGAAAAAATAAATAGGAACTTTAAGATCTACTTGCAGCGATACCATTATCTTTTGGCACTTTTTAAAGTTTAGCACCCAATTAGGACAATCAAGTTTAGGAGACAAGTTTTCTAAAAAAATCTCCCCATTGATAATTCTTATCACAATGCATATAAATAACATAAGCAAAGGACCTAAAACAAACCAAGAAAAGGAGACATACCAGATTAGCGAGAGGTATCATAAAACATTCAGTACAGACGCCCAAAGATCATGTAAAGATTTTTTTTCTTATTCCAGGAACAGAACTACATCGTTTGCGCCTTCCGCAGTCCCGCCATTGTTCTTCCTTCTCTCCCACACAACTAAAAAACATAGCGCTGTATTTCCACACTATTTTATTAAACTTCGCGTCTCAGACGGTAGAGATAAAACTAGGGTGAAGCTTTAGGAATGTTCATAATATATCAGTCAATAATTTATTGTTTCCCATCTATCTCACTATGAACCTTGCAGATAAATTACCTTGGATATGTGAGGATATAAGGGCAAGTATTTTCGAATTCGCATCATAAATGATCTTGAGGCCTTCAAGTCACGCATAAATAGGTATGTAATAACCAAGTGTGTTTCATCATAGACCACATCGCTGCTTAACATCAGACAGGATGGTGTTCAAACGTTTGTATAAACAATGCATGTCCAAGGAACAGAAAAGCTACCTGTTAACCTGGTAATGTGGAAATTGTGTCTCTTAGTTATGAAAGATGGCGCTAGCTGTATTAAAGGGGATTATTGTCAACTAAATAAATGACGACAAGCAGTCAGTATTGAAGATGACAGTATTATTATTATTCCTTGTTTGTTTACATGGCCTAAATAATTTATCAAAATAAAATATAACTGATAGAGGTCACCTCCAGGGTGACCAGCCAGCGACATTTAGATAAGAAATTTTTGGGGTTTCAAAATTCTCCAAAGGCAAATCAGAGTTAACTACCTACATCCAAATGTTAAAGTGTGTTTGGATTGATGGACGTTTGTTACTGTTTCACACAAAAACTACTAACGAATTATAATTAAACTATATAATAATAAAGCCCATACCGATATAATTCATAGGCCGAAATTCCCATTACAAGGCGAGTAACACAACCGTGGTACACGCCAGTATAAAAAATAAATTTACACACCAATTTTTTTTTCGGTCAGCAGACACAAAAGAGGTATCATAAAAACAAAAAGCATTCTGAAACTTAAAACGTTACACAAAGAAATGATCGCGTTCTTTACGCACAGGTATAAACATAATCCCTACTGACAGCAGCAGACTTCGCGGTAGAACTTTTACGACAATGATATTTTTAATGTTCACCTTCAGCGGCGGAAGTTAAGAAACTAGTCCACAATCGCGACGCCTTGATTGATGAGTAACAATTTTTCACACGAAAAAAGCTTAATTACGTTGTAAACAAACTAGAGGACGGCACGTGATTTTCGTATGGAAGCACAATATTGAATTGTTCATGACCACATGTGAAAATTAGGCTTTAAAAAGGCGAACTCTGTACTGTGTGTAGATCCATATGCTACTCCAGTAGATCTATATACACATCAAAAGTGTTTAGGGATCAAGAACATTTTTAGCTCTAAAAAAATCAAATTTATTTAAATCAAATCTAATCTTCTGGATTGATCTCCTATCTAATTCCCCATGTCTTATCACCACATTTTGAATAAATTATGAAAGAATTCAGTTTGTGAAATATATTCTTCATTGCATTCTTCTAAAATGTACTTGATCCCTAGACACTTTAGATGTGTTTACTTACTAAAACATGCCGTACATAACACAACAAGTCTAAATACGAATAATGTTAGAGCATAAGTATATTTTTTTTCATAGTTAGTTTGTGAACTATGTGTAAGAAGCCGGAAGCAAATAACAGTGTCGAACAATTGTATGTATGTATGTATATATATATTTATTCACTAACTTAAGAATTAACACACTAAACAAAAAAAAAACAATAAATAGACAAATGACAACAAGAAAAAAAATTGGAGAGGCCTATGTCCAGCAGTTGACAAGGGATGTTGATGATGAGGATGAACTATAAGGCGGATGAATACACAGAAATACAAAATTAACTACGTCAAAATTATCTTTGATCATACTTTGACTATAAAGACTGGTTGACAATTGTATACAAACAACGAAAGCATCTTCTTGTATAATCAAGAACATAAACTCAAATGTTTTTTTTTGCTATACGCCGTGAACCAAAAAAATTCAGCTTTTCGATTTGTGAAAACGTTATTACGTCTTCCCCTTCCTAATCCCAAACAAATCAATCGAGGGTCCTTTTTTAGGGATCCGAGCGTACACATTCGTATACTTGATATAGAAAATAGAACGTATTTCAATATGACATTTCATAACGTCGCGTTTGAAGTATAGATAGAAGTCATTGGGGACAAAAATATTTCGGCTAGACACTAAAAACAGAGCGACCGTGACCCAGTAGTCCGGTCACTGGACTAGTTGAATCTCACTGCACAACTGTCTTAAAGCACTCGATGTATGGCTACACGTCAGGCTTTGTCCTCTGGGGGTATGGATCCACCCAGCATTAGCGATAAATAATGTCCATCGGGGGGGTTTTAGTCAGTAGAAGTCTCGACACTATAGGGCCCGCCACTATAGGGACCGCGACGGGGTATCCATGAGAATTTACCCCTCTTTAACAAAAAAAAGCTAAGAAAACATCGTCGGGAAAACCGGGAGGTGGCGGGTTCGAATCTGGCTACTGGACATGTACCAATGGGACTCTCTTTCGCAACGCAATGCTTGTACGGTGAATGACAACCCGCACACCACTAGGTGTGTGAACCCTATAACGGCGATGGGCTCACGCCCTGTCACGTTAGGTTAAATACGCTTGGTGAACTGTGGGCATTTGCTATAGCATTACCTCTGCCTACCCCTTTGGGATTAAAAGGCGTGAAGTGTATGTAAAATTGACAATTACCGCGGCCTTTGTGCAGGACTTCTGGACTTGACATGATTAAGACTAAAACATTCACAAAACAAATCAGTATGGCGGGTATTTGGATTAATAAAAGGACAAACTAACCAAATTCCTGCTTTCCCTGTTAGAGCGAACAAAAATCAATCAAAAGGCGGCCTTATCTCTGAAGAGTGACTAAGAAACGTAATTTAAAGATATCTTGGGGTTTTACAGACGGTCATTTTGTAATAAACTGGGGTATTTCAGATAAAAAAAAACGAATCGCATATTTTTTTAATTAAGTTAACATTTTCATCATTATCCACTGTGAAAATTTAAACCCTACCGCAGAGATGTTGAAAAAAGGGTGCAATTACCAGCCACTTTTAATTAGCTCCTCTTGGAAGTCTATTAGTGTTTCGTTCCATTGAAGGTAGCGTGAAGGGTTCTCTGCGACCCCTGCCCTTACGTGCATAATCACTCCCTACGCCGCGCACTCTACAGTAGCGAAGCCATTGTCAAGCACAACAGTCTATGTGTGTTCCACGTTTTCTAGACCTTTCATTGTATGACTTTCCTTTACAATGTGCTACGTACAGTCTGGCGAGGCTGGTGAAATCTGGCCATTTGCCAGTTCCCTTTAGCTACTTCATTCCTGTATCATGAAGATATTCTTTTGTTGCTAAAAAGCATAATACAGAATAGTACGCCTCTGGGAATATCTGATACGACCACTTTGTGCAAATGACACTCTAAGGAATTTGAATCTGTGTAGGTTCAGATCTTTACAATAGTTCATATTATATGCGGTGATTTTTACTCTGGGCGTAGATGTAGCCTGGTCGGGCAGTACAGCTATCTCTATCATTCCAGACGGGTACGAGCGAGAAAGCACTGTACTCTTTGTATTCGAAAAATTCGTATTTGACATTCATAACATATCACATGGTAATTTTTCAGGAAATTATAGTCCTTCAGAACATTATTGACCATTACGAGTATTGATTTACATATAATTGTTTTCTGAGACCGAGCAATGTACAATACAAAAAAAAACAGTTCTACAGAAACACAACTGACACACATAGTAAGTTATTCTATACTCCTCTTCACACACAAAGATGGTATCAAACAGAAACCACGCAATCGCATCTCTCAAATGTAGTCAAACTGGGCTGCAACATTTCATTGGAAACTTTCGTCATCGACTTCAGTTCCAAAGTCTAGTTCAGCTTACATTGGTGCGATGTCAAGCATTCAGTTCGGACTGTTTAATCTAGCGGCATAATCACCGGTGGGATTGAAAAACGCCGGGGCGTTAACCTGACTCCGTATCTTTGGGGCATCTAAAATGGTACCTGACCTAGGTAATGATATCCAACACAAAATCTCATTTTAGCAAAGAAACGTAACTCATTCCGGCGCATTTATTTTCAGCGCAAATATGTTTCGGTGCATTAATTTCTGAATGCCGTGAGGTATGGTATATGGTAATAAATGCATTCTTAATTGTGATTACTTCCTTTTATATATGTTGATCTTTTGATAGTTTGAGACTATTTCTGTGTCATATCCGTTATTAGTAGAGGGGACGTGTTGCGTGCTCTCGTGATTTTTATCACGCCATAAGACGAACATCTCGATGTTTTTTTGTGTGATTTTGAAATTGATTTATGACGTGTCTTGAATGCTATTAGCTGTAACATGCAATCCAGAGTGTAAAATACGAGCCACGGCTTATTCTATGAGTGGTAATTGGAGTTTTTGGGTGAAGGCAAAATTTTATCACAGATCAATATAATTCCTGCTTTTGAGCTCAAAGTGATACAACAATCAAGTCTCCAAGTATCCAATAGTTCTCCCCGCCTTATTTGGGATTATGGACATGAATTGATTACTATGGTATGCCCCGCGATGTCAGTCAAGTTCCAGAATTAGTTTAAGAAATTTCCGCAATTTCAAATCCTTTCTTATCATGGCTCCTCTTAGCTTCCCAATTTCAAGTTTAAAGCTGCGGCTAGGTGATGAGAGATTATAATGATGACTGAGGCTTTTACTGTTTTAAATTGCTATCCTATGAAACATTGATCCAATTCGGTGCCGCTTAAATTCGAAATACATCGCTTAATTTTAAACTTTGAATAGAAGCTATCATGTTGAACGACTCCACAGTCTGTCGTACTACACATTGAATTCGTCCAAAACAACAGACCTTTTGAAAACCAAACAAAAACCAACGGTGACACACGAATAGTTCTCTACAAAAGTGACGTTTAGGACACTTCGACGTATACAGAAACCACTACAGTAGATGCCATTCCTTCTCTCATGTGCTTGTAAAAAGAAGGTCAAATGACGATGGTCTTCAGGATCGCTTTGACGGTTTACACTCAAAACTGTAGTTACTATGCTCTTTGTCCGTTCTCCCTCTTGCAATAGTAATGGCTGGGCTCCGGAAAATTCCAGACAATCCCGACATCACTGTACATTGTGCAACACCCCCCCTTTCGAAACTAATAAATGGTACATTGTTCACGAATATTTACGACAGTGACAATTTCACTATTGACAATTAAAACCATCAGGTCTGCATTCTGAAACAATAAATCAGTATTCACGTGTCCTTTGAGCATAGTGTGTCTTTTTTACACATTTATGATTAGAGCAGGAGGCCAAGTCTATTGCACTCTCGTAGTTGTATCGTTTTGGCATCGCAGCGACAAACGATACACATCGCTGTTTTGCTATGGATCACAGTGAAATGAGAATAACAAAACCAAGAATGCACATCGTTTGACGATGTCATGCCAGCACAAGCAAGTACGAGAGTGGAGCAGACTCTTCGACATAATACGTACTTGGGTTGAACAATCCATGCAGTTTCTGAATAGGGATATCCAATAATGTATACTTTGTGTATTCCTCGAAAACATATTATAAACTTTTACAATCGTAAAAATAATCGTCCTAATTTTCCTAGTTCCCTCATCATACTTGAAATAGGAATATTGTGCGTTCAAGTTTTTTTTAATGCTATCCTAAGACATACTTATTATTACCTATTCATTCATATTATATGAAATGGAATCTATCGCGATCATAAAGAAGACAAAGTATAATTTGGTAAGCGTGAAATTAAGAATTAAAATCTTTGAAATCATAAATAAATGACCATTTAACAAATGATATTTATATTTTGTGTCACCACTGATGTCTTAAAATTATCTCATAAATCACAGTACGTACATCGTATGCTATGATTTATGTTTTAGTTCTATGTGGAAGATGGTGTCTTTGAATAAACTTTTCCTCGCATCAATTTATTTTTTATTTATGTAGCCGCACGTATCTACCACTTATTCAAAGGAAAGGTTTCTTATTCAGATAGTGTGTGAAAAGTCAAATTCAAAATTGTTATCTAAATACACACATCAAAAAAGATCAGAAGCATTTTTAGCTCTAAAAAAATCTAATTTATTAAAATAAAATCTAATCTTCTGGATTGGTCTCCTACCTAATTCCCCATGCCTGTGCCACATTTTGAATAAATTATGTATGAATTCAGTTTTTGTAAAATATATTCTTGATTGCAATCTTCTAAAATGTACTTGATCCCTAGACACTTTTGATGTGTGTATATAAAAGGAGAAGCTGACTGATTGACTGACTGACGATCAACACACAGCCCAAACGGCTAAATGTAGGAATAGAAAATTAGCAGTGACTTAGCTTAGGTGCCGTAGGCGTACAGCTAAGAAAGAAATTTCCGAAATTCCGACGGAAACGGGTTTTATGATGTACCTATATGGGCAAAACAATGTTTGCCGGGTCAGCTAGTTTTTCATAAGACGTTACGTTGTTACTTAATTATAACGTCATTGAAACAACACAACGAAAAGGTCAAAAGCTACAGAAAGGAAAGGCTTTGTCATGGGAGAAGTACTGACAATAAACTCCCTGCTCATGATTTTTAATTGCCATTAATTCAATCATGATATATATCAGACAGCCAACATCAACATAATAATATTGTAGATAAATCACGTAGACATCTGACCAGTTTGATTCAGTTGTTTTTAGCTTCGAATCCTGCAACAATAGTCTGTACTTCAAGTAGCATGAACATAACGACTTCAAAAAAAAACGGAGAAGGTTCAATCGTCGGTGCTTTTTTTTAAGTTTGTCACCTCAGAACTTTTGACTGGGTGGACCAATTTAGATGATATATTTTTTTTCGTTTGAAAGCTGATGCTTCCCGTTTAGTCCTATTTATATTTGGTTCAGTTCCGACAATGGCATCAATAAGAAAAGCACATATCTGTTAAATTATACTGGTGGAATTAGATTCCTTTTTCTTCAAAATTATACACATTATTAATTAGAGCGAGACGATCGTTACTTGAGTAGAGATCTGTGCTGAGGCAGTTTCAAAATAAGGACCAACTCATGTCCATAACCCCTTTGTGTTTGTACACTATCGACCTGCGTGCTGTAACAGTTCCATATAATTGTAACCACAAACTACTACAAAATATTGGTCAATCACTTGAGATTAGTCAAACTAAACCGCAAAGCTGAGAGACGAAAATAATATATTCGGAATTTCGTATGTATGGTGCTTTATTGCCATGTCTAGCAAATACACATATATAAAACTTCAATGGTCTTAGAAACGTTGTTGGGCTCGTCAATATGTACAACTTTTACTATGGCGACAATGCCGGGAAATGAAAATATAATACTTTCATCTTCATAGATAATAGACAATTTTCTGCCTCAGAACATAGCATTTTGTATGGAGATGATTTTATTTTTGTATAAAAACAGTTTCATTCACTCAGCAAGCTCTCATCGATTGCGAGATATTTAGATTGTGTTGTGTGCACGAAATTATTTGTGACCCGGAATTTTCGCTCGCGAGTGTATGTATGTAAGTCAATCAACAAAATATTATAAGTAGGTTTATACATATACGTATACTCGCGTCCATTCCATTTGGAATTCTGAACGTGTGTGAGTTGACAGATCCTTTGGTAACATGACGCTTATTTTGTCACCGTTAGGCTGACAGGAGGTTTATGGATAATTAGTCATCATCAAACACATGACGTCCACAGCTGCAGGACCGAGGGCAGGAGGGGGGGGGGTTTGGGATGCCCATAATCGCCACGACATTGGCAGGCCGGTTGGCGATGGTTTAACTCACAGAGAGCGCTGATGCCCGTGTTAGACAAATAATAAGCTGTGTCTGTAAAAAAGAGCCGACTTCAACCAGTAAAATTTGACATATATGTGGTTTTCTCATGGATTCCATTGTCGGGGGGGTTTGGGACCAAACGGGAAGCACCAGCTTTCAAATAAAAATAAAACATCCAAATCGGTTCACCCAGGCGAAAGTTCTGAGTTAATAAACATAAAAAATATACAGATGAATTTGAGAACCTCCTCCTTTTTTGAAGTCGGTTAAAAATTATCATCGCCTAACGATCTCTTTCTTAATTTCCTTTCTCAAATCCCATTCACTTTTAAGTCTTTCTTGAAAATCTTACTGAAAGAAAGTTATAATATATTCTTACATCACATACATATACGTCACGCCCGTTTCCCAGATGGGTAGACTGATTTCATGTCCCGTGGCCCTTACGATCCTGGAAGACTTTATTTCGACACCATGGCTATTACCATTCTGACTTTTATTCCGTCTCAAATAAGGCTGCTGGTTCCTGAGACATTCATCGTCAGAATTACAAAGTTATTTTTCTCGTATAATTACGTCATTACCATTTCACCCCCCGAAAAGCCTACACAGAGACATCCACGAGTCGACGCCGAGACGTCGTGAACGGGAACTATTACAACGTCACGGAAGTCTGAGGGGTCGACTGAGGTCATTCTTTCCATTGAAGTAGTGCGACCTAGAATTTGCTTTGGGTATTAGGAAATAGTTCTTTTATTCTCTAAATTCGTTTTTTTTTCTACCAACTTCCGTAAGAAAATAGCGACAAAGCAGGGTATTTATAGGATACGAATGCTGTTATTTATATTGTACTAGATGTGCCCCGCAGGTTTACTCACGTTTTATTCCGTTTTTGTGGAAATTTTAGAATATTATGTATTCTAAAATCGTGAAAAAAGACACGCTGGATGCTTAATCTTTAGTTAATTTCGCGGCGTAATACCCGGCATAAACTTTTAATATGGTGAAAACAGTATCGGAAATCTGTCCGTTTTCAGATCATTCGAAACAAACATCCAAAAGTACAAATCTAAGTATAGACCAGTAGGGTAATAATAATATACGGGCCTACCTTCAAGGAATACCACGCGAATCAATATAGCTCTCTCGCTCGTAGAAATTCAGCATGATAAAGACAACAATAAGTGTTCCGATCAACTCACTGCCGGTATGCGACAAGAGTACATGCAATACTGCAGAGAAAAAAGCTAATCCCAAGACACACCACCATCTCGCAACACAGAGACGTACGCCTATAAAACTGCAATCTGCAAACAACTTGATACCATTGACGGCTTTCATCAGATCCCCATCAAGAACACTAGACGGAGCCGTAAGGGCAACGGCACATAAGGTGCACTCGACGCCTTGATTCTCAGCTGAATAGTGCTTCCGGCCACGTCTAATGACATGCATAGACATGCACTCGCATACAAAACGCGCGCCTATTCTAGGCGACTTGTTCTTAGACGTTTTATGTATCGTTTCATCGTCATATTTTATGAAGAAGAGATATTTTATAATGCATCAAACGTGCCGGTTTCAGACATACAAGTATTTTTTTTTAATCACTATCAAGCGTTTGACCACCATCCTGCCTGATGTTAAGCAGCGATGTGGTCTACGATGGAGCACACTTTTTCAGAAGGTACCTATTCACCCGCGACTTGAAGACATTAATAATGTGCATTTTTTTTTATTCTCTACAATGGTATTTTTGCTAAATCTTACTGATACAGTCAATTAAAGTTTGTGAAATGTGGATGTGTGTGCTTTCAGATTTTGAGAAAACTTCTAAACAATTACCCTGGAATAAGATGTAAGGTATGCTTTAATGAATCTTTATGCAGAATTTCCTGACATCCCAGATTGTTTATCAAAATAATTACTCTCTTGAATAGGATTATACTCACTCTCAGAGCCCAATGTATTTTCACGTCTATAAGACGTCATGTCACTACTAATGACACACCATATGCACGACACTACTTTAAGGTTAAGATCATACATCAATCAATCACATACAAGGTATGGAATTTTAACAAACACTATAACTTAATGAAAGAAAATAGCCGTAAAAGTTGCGCATCATCGCTATCTTTCCGCCAATTAAGTAGAAGCATCCTACAAACGATTTTCATTTAGATATGAAGAAGATAACTATTGAGACGGTCAGTTGAACACAATTCGTCAGAATCAGTATAGAGATAAACCCGTTCACGGAGGGCCCAATTCTGCTTGACTCTAGCCTCTCTCCCGATACAAATACTAGTTATAAATAAAATTTTATTATCCAGAGAAAGTTTACAAAATCACCCATAATACAGTATGTAAAATATTGTATAGACAATGTTCAGGTTGGGATGGCTTTAACATTGACTACCATACAAGGTCGAGCCTGAGTTGTGGTAGTGAATATTTTCATTAACAGTCGGTTTCACAGTGCGGTAACAGTAACTTAACATTAAAGTTTAAAAAAAAAAAATTGCAGGGTGAAGAAATACACGAGCGTTACATGGGATAGTT
>SJJU01010454.1:0-20896 GCA_012932125.1 Conopomorpha cramerella | reverse complement strand
ACGATTATGGACGACAAGGTAACTTAAATATACCGTACTTGTAGGTAAACCTAGTTAAACATTTTAAAACGTATCATTAAGATATTCATTCAGTGCGTAGTAACTTTTTTAATAAGTAAATCTTTGAGCTGATTTACAAACCGTACTATCGAGAAAATACCCGGGAACCCAAAGCTTCACGTGCCGTCCAAAACAAAGAAAAAGCTTAAACCCTTCCACATTTCTCTCCATCCATTTCCATCCGTTCCATTTCTTTGTTACTTCGCCTAGCACGTGTCGTATGTTGAATCTTTCCGGTCCTTATTTGGCACCTCCGAACACGGTTTCAAATTCGATCCTGGCATGGGTCGCCATGGAATGGTTGATGTAAACACTTTGAAGTACGTTTTAATACTGACTTTATTCTTAATAGTACGAGATTAAATACAATATAATAAGTACAGTCAGGTGCACACTACAGGCGCCTAGTGTTGTTTAACTCTTTCGTGGGACATAACCCGCACGCCGTAATCACAAGCGTTAGTGTCCACAAAAGTGTTAACTTGAGTAAACGGTTACAATACGCAAGCTGAGCTCACGACTAGTTCACCAATGTCATAACCCCCACCAGTGAAAGTGGACATGCGCCACTACGCGCTGATGTCGTGGACGTGGGGCTACTTCGCATTCGACCTGCTGTGGTGCGTGGCGTCCCGCACGGAGTCTGCCCTGATGCTGGTGCACCACGCCGCCGCCATCCTCGCCGTCTCCCGGTACATGATGAAGCCGAACGCCGGCTGCACGTTCGCCTGCAGCCTCGCTATGATGGAGGTCACTAACCCCCTGCTGCAGCTTCGATGGTAGGACATTTACCTTGTACATTACTACACTTCACGACTTTTAATTCCAAAGCGCAGTAGGCAGAGGCACTTGCTATGCAAGTGCTCACGGTTCACCAAGCGTATTTAACCCAACGTGACAGGGGGTGAGCCCATCGCCGTTATAGGATTCACACACCTTGTGGTATGCGGGTTTCATTACGATGTTGTCCTTCACCGTACGAGCGTTGCGTTGGGTACATAGGCTCTGAAAAAGAGTCCCATTGGTACACGTCCAGTAGCCGGACTCGAACCTGCGACCTCTCGGTTACAAGTCAAGTATCCCTGCCAACTGGACCATAGACGCTATTAACTAGTGTGTAAATCTTTTTGCACGACCATTGGCCTCCTCCCTATTTGCTTATTTGCCTAACAACGCCTCTAGCGAAGCCCTCCAAGAAAGACATGACAAGACATATGCTTTCCAAAAAGAGTTTGACAGTAGTGACAGTTCTCCGCCCGAAAATCTGTCAGAAAAACGTCAAAGAAAATCCCCCATTAACTCGGACCAAACACAAATCGAATTGCATGCCGCGAACCACAAGAAAGACACGACATATAACAAATACGAGCTATGATTGGCTGCTATGTCACACGTCGTGCGACTCAGCTTGTTTCAACCAATCGCAGTGCTTGATATGTCTTGTCTTGTCATGTCTTTCTTGGAGCGCTTTGCTAGGGGGTCTGGAAACAGACTATACTATAGGTACTAAATACACACATCAAAAGTGTCTAAAGTGTACCAGATCTGTGAGAATGGCACTGAACGTGTGCCAGGTCTCAAGCTAGTAAAAGGGTCTCGACTCAGCATAATGCCACAGTTACCTACCTGCGGCGCTGTTGTTCCGCCGAACCCGATTGCAACCTCCTAAAATGTACTTGATCCCCAGACACTTTTGATGTGTGTAATTTCAAATAGTTTTCTATCCCTTTCAGGTTCCTAAAAAGCGAAGGCTACGACAACACTAAGATATTCTTCGCAGTGGAAACGATCTATGTCTCCCTGTTCATATTCATCCGCGGCGTCCTGGGCTCGTGGGTCACGTACCAGGTGACCAAGTCGGACCTATTCGATTTGGACGAGAAGTTTATAACGGTGCTATTCTACGCGGTGTCGCTCGGATTCCTCTATAACATATTCGGATTCATCAGATACAAATACAAACAGAAAATCGTAAGTAGGTATTGGTACGTTAATTTTACATTATTTGATAGCAATTTCCATTTTTTACAAGTCTCTGCCTACCCCTCTTTGGGATTAAAGGCGTGAAGTGTATTTTTTTTTAATTTAAATTATCAAAATTTTAATTCATGTACCTACTCTAGGTACCAACATTGTTTTCTTAACGTATAGTGAAGAGCGGTGACCCCAATACAAGCATATTGTTTTTGCTTAAAGGGGTCTCCTCATGACTGAGAGAAACTGTTATGTGGTGACAGTAAAGATTTTTTTTTGATAGCAATCCAACGGGGTAACGTGGTTATGCTATTTTTCATGGCTGAAGAGCCCTGACACTGGATGATTTTTTTACACAATGAAGTATATTGACATACCTACCTTTCAGCGAAAAATTCGCAGTTGTTGTAGGATTAATATTTCTTTTCAAATTGTAGTTTAGTTCATTTTTAAGATGTATTGAAAAAGACGCGCTAATGCAGAAATGTAATAAACTGTCAGGGCTCTTTAGCCGTGAAAAAGGGTAAGTATAATGTGTGTTAAGGGGGAATATTCAGGGCCCCTGTTTCTCTTAGTTATGACAGATGGCGTTAGTTGTATATAGGCGCGAATATAATTAAAGTCAAGCTCGAGCTTACCTTTGTTTTCTTTACTCGACTCGACTCTTAAGGGTAGTTGTGGATTCGTATCAAACCAGTGAACGTCGCAGCCGCCGCACTCCAGTCCACTCGTGACCACGACGCATGCAACTGCATCGAAACGTCGAGTAAACTAACAAAGGGTAAGCTCGAGCTTGTCTTTGATTATATTCGCGGCTATATACCCGGTGAACAATATTGAGTTGTCGGTAGGTTAGTTGTCATTTATATGACGAAACCTTTTGTGGATCATCATCAGCCCATATTTGTCCACTGCTGGACATAGGCCTCTCCAATTGCACGCCACTGTGATCTGTTTTCGGATTCTCGCATTCAGTTTCTGCCAGCCATCTTGCGTATATCATCAGTCCACCTTGCCTGAGGGCGTCCAACACTCCGTTTGCAGAGACGCGTCTCCACTGTTGTGGATGCCTTGTCTTGAGCGAGTTGAGCTTTTTTTTTTGTCATAAAAACCGACGTGACAGCGGATGAGCCCATCGCCGTTATAGGGTTCACACACCTTGTGGTGTGCGGGTTTCATCACGATGTTGTCCATCACCGTACTCTGAAAATGTCACAGTGGTACACGTCCAGCAGCCGGACTTGAACCCGCGACCTCCCGGTTACAAGTCCACTATCCGACCAACTGGACCACAGACGCTCTTTTTTGTCATACTTACGGATTAATCTATATATTCTGTATAAAAATCAATGCCACTTTTCGTTGTAATGTTATAACTCCGAAACGGGTGAACCGATTTCACTAATTCTTCCTTTGTTGTGCTTATTAATGACAGCAGAATTCGTGCAGCGTGATTCGCGGACAAACAGACTTTTCCAAAAATATGAAAATCTGCTTCTGTAACGGCAAACTGATATACTCCACTGGTTTCCTCGTAAAAAGAATCAATGTACAGTTTTGACCCCGAACAGATTTATTCTAGCACTCGACAGACGTTGTCCTGTCTTAACTATTAATATGGTGGCCTATTCCCAGCAGTGGATGTCATTTTTTTATTTCATAACAACCTTCTGCTGTCATAAGTGAGCACCACAAAAGAAGAATTAGAGAAATCGGTCCACCCGTTCCGGAGTTATGGAATGACAACGAAAAGTGGCTTTGATTTTTATATAAAGGTAGATAGATCACCAGCACATTATTACACTAATTCCACCAGATTAACACAACAATCGTAACGAAAAATCAACTTTGAAATTGAGAAATAAAGAAGCCATTTGCATCTCATGGCTTCCAGTATAAAAGTCCCATCAAGTGTCTAGAGATCAAGAACATTTTTAGCTCTAAAAAAAAATCTAATTTATTTAAATCAAATCCAATCTTCTGGATTGCTCTCCTACCTAATTCCCCACACCTGTATCAATGACTTATCACCACATTTTGAATAAATTATTAATGAATTCAGTTTTCGTAAAATATATTCTTGATTGCAATCTTCTAAAACGTACTTGATACCTAGACACTTTTGATGTGTGTATAATAAATCTACCTTATTGATGTTTTAGTGTCATCGAAACTGATAAACAACTTTCCTGGCCGACTGTACAGTCAAGGACAACTGAAGCGAAATACTTCCGGTTTTTTAAAAACGTTAACAATATTTGCGTAGGTAAATAAACTGCGGAACTCTGTGAAAACGTTGTTATTACAGCATTAACAAAACACCGGAAGTGTGTCACTCGCATCTTACAATATGTATAAAATGTCATGACATGAATTAAATGGAAATATAAGTCAATGTTAATATGACATTCTACTCAATAAACTTTAATTTAGTTTAGTAGGGCAAATACCTATTTAAAATTGCAGACTCTGTTTTCAAAACAAAAATTGTTTTTTTTCCATTTTAGCCGTTATTGTCTTATCTAGACTAGTGATTTTGGATTCTATGATTTTAAGAACAGAATGGTGATTTTTCTTTGATGTTTTCCTGACAGATTTTCGGGCGGAGAACTGTCATTACTGTTATACTTTCCAAAAAAAGTAATGACAGTCCTCCGGCCCGAAAATCTGTCAGAGAAACGTCAAAGAAAAATCCCCATTGAAAATCGCAAAATCAAAATGTATCTATATAGGTAATGCCCTTGGGGTCCAAAAGGTTAATGTATACTTGAAATTTATCATTAGGTACAGATTTTCAATCCTACTTTTCTAACGAGGTGTTTTGTAAAAAAATCATCTGTCAAGATAAGCGGAACAAATAGATGTCATACATACTTTATTCGTATGATGTTCGTTTATACTCCGTAATTTTTTCTTTTGACGCGACAACGTTTAATAATCGGTCACTACGGGCTGCATGCACGGAAAATATGAGTCCTTGTTCCGTTCCGCAAGACTAGTTGTGCCTATTACTACTATGCGATCTGTCTGTAGTCTCTGCTACCCTCTGGAGACAGGCGTGAAGTGCTATGTAATGTATGTATGTCTGTCTGTATGTATGTAGTACTACTAATGCAATGTTTGACGTTGTCACGTCAGACTACCGTCCAACCGTTTTGTTTTTTAAAGGATTTCCTCATTTCGGCTTGTCCCATACTATTACCATGTAAATGTGTCCACGACGGCTCTTAGGAGGTTGCTGTTTCTTGTTTAAGTATTTTAGAAGTGTTATAAACCAACATTTTCTTTCCAGGCAAGATTCAGCGCGGCTCTGGACGAGCTCGGCATATTTCGCGACCAGTAGACGACAAGCAATGTTTAAGTGCGATAAAGCTGAAAACTGTTGAACTAACTGTGCGTTTTCTTTTTTGTTCCTAGTGACAGATTGAAAAAAAAAAATTAAAAAAAAAAATATACTTCACACCTTTAATCCCAAATAGGGGTAGGCAGAGGCACTTGCTAAAGCAAGTACGCACGGTTCACCGAGCGTATTTAACCCAACGTGACAGAGGGTGAGCCCATCGCCGTTATAGGGTTCACACACCTTGTGGTGTGAGGGTTTCATGACGATGTTGTCCTTCAGCGTACGAGCGTTGCGTTGCGTGCATAGGCTCTGAAAAAGAGTCCCATTGGTACACGTCCAGTAGCCGGATTCGAACCCGGGACCTCCCGGTTACAAGTCAAGTATCCGACCAACTGGACCACAGACGCTCATGGACGACAGGTTGAATAAAACATTAATACCCGTATTCTGAAACGTTAATCAAGCACTACTCAGGTAAATTTTATGCTTTGTCTCACTCTAATGGCAAATGTCGAAAAGAGATAAACGCGCCGCAAGCATTGCATTATTACGCATCGATTTTTCGTTCACAATATGGGTTCAAGTGTGTTTAGCAGATACAATGTACAGTCGGCCAAGATCGGGTATGTCACGCTAAGGTTGAAACTTATGAATGTACACAGACATAGTGACCACAAGGAAGACGTAGTGACCAAGATTGAAAAGGGCATGCTTTGGTGGTTTGGGCATATGGAGAGAATGGATGAAAGTCGATTGACGAAAGAGATTTAAATGGGTGATGTAATGGGCCGGGTGAGTAGAGGTCGCCCCAGAAGGACATAATATATTGACCAGATTGGTGATGTCCTGGCCGAAGGTGGCGTGAAAAGTACTCGAAACCGGAGGTCATGTATGAAAAGATGTATGAATGTAGATGAAGCGAAAGGGGTCTGTCAGGATCGTGACAAATGGAGATCTGTAGTCTCTGCCTACCCCTCTGGGAGACAGGCGTGAAGTGTATGTATGTATGTACAGACATACCTAATGGTTATTTTTTCATTTGTCACAATACAACAACTTGACTTTTTAGTCGCACAGTACTGTAGGTAAGGCTAAAGTCATATGACCGCGCAACATAAGCGGTAATTAACGTCTACATTACCGCGTGGTACCGCGCTCGGACCCGCACGCAATATCTCGCACCGCGCGGCACAAGTTTTGCAAACCTGTATCGACCTATTCAGTCGAACCGTGCGGCTTGACACAAATAGATCAAGACACATAGATCTATTGAAAATGAGTAGGGAAGATGACATTGTGCCTCTCGATTTGCTTATCCTCATGTGAACCCTTAAATCGCGCGGCGGCACGCGGTACCGCGCGCCCATATGGACTTAGCCTTAGAAACAAAACTTATAGACAACTTGCTTGAACGACCGTACGTTTTGTCTGGTATTAAATTTGTACGCACAGCTAGGCCGGGCTGACTGTGACCAGAATCAGCTTTTACCGTCCAATCACCTACTTTTACGTCTTTTTCCGCCTGGGACTTAAACAAAAGCGTGTGTAATTCATAATATTGTATTTCAGTTAAAAAACAATAATAAAATACTTATAATCGTTAAAATATTATACATAGATCTCTCCTTTGGAGGATAACAATAAATTAGTATAATAATTATTCGCTCGTTGCCGGGGGCGTTCACAGATTGCTTGCAACTTGTATCGCTACGATAAAAAAATAAGGCGACACTGACTCTATACAAATACGATTTTCTATGAGAAACACTAAGCGCTGTAGAAAATCTAAATGGGGCCGTTTACCGGATGTACAACTTTTCGATGTATTTTTCAATAGCGCGATAACGCGAAGGCTCCATGGCATCCTGTAGTAGTGGGCGAAACCGCGTGTCGGTCGCCAGCTGGAGGCACAGGTCGCGGGCGTGGCGGCGCGCGTCCTGCCCCGCGTCCGCCAGCAGGTCCCCGGCCGCCCGCAGCAGCAGCGCTCGCGGCTCCAGGGCCAGGTCCAGCAGCCGCGCCGCCCCGCGCCGCCGCGCCAGCCCCGCCAGCGCCGCCGCCGCCGCCGCGCGCGCCCCCCCCGCCCGGTGCCCCGCCCCGCGCCGCCCCAGCGCCGCCACCGCGCGCGCCGTGCCGCCGCCCGCCGCCACGCGCTCCAGCGCGGCCGCCGCGTCGCCGCGCAGGAACCGGTTGACGTCCGCGCAGCGCTCCAGCAGCGCCGACACGCAGTCCTCCAGCTCGGGGTCGAGCGTGCGGCCGCGGTGCTCGAACAGGTCGCCGAGCGTGGCGCAGGCGGCGCGCGCGACCTGAGAGCGCAGGGAGCGCACGTGCGCGGCGGCGGCGCGGGCGGCGGCGCGCCAGGCGGCGGCGGGCGCGCGGGCCCCGCGGTCCTGCGCCAGGCGCGCGCTCTCGCGCAGCCCGCTCACGATGAGCTCCCAGGCCTCGTGGCGCGGCGGCATGGCGCACTCGGCCAGCGCGCGCCGCACGTCGCGCTCCTCCTCCACCTCGCTGCGCACGCTCACCGGGCTCGAGTAGCCGCTCTTCACGGGACTCGATACGTTACTTTTCGCCGACCTCATAGGGCTGGGCGACGATTTTCGGTTTCTGAAACGTGGTGGTGGAGTTATTGATACTACGTCTATTGGTTTATGAGATCCGAATGGCGCATCCTCAGATTGAATTTCATGCGTGTCTTCAGGTGGCGGTGGCGGCGGACTCTCCGCGACGGGATATTTAGCCTCCTCGTCGTAGTCTGGCTCATAATCGGAGAGCTCCTCCACGTGGATGGACGGAGAGTGTGGCGCGTTTGGGTTTTCCGGCGTAGCACAAATGGGAATATCGACGATTGTCTGCTCGTGTTGGAGCTTGACATCGGCGTTGTTCACTTCTCCCGCCTCGACAGTAGCGGCACTTGAATTTCTGAAACAAAAACAGGCGGTTTTAAACCTAACATTAATTGAACATTAACACTTAAAAGCTTAACATTAATTTAAAAATAATAATCGTCCTTTCCACAACTTTTCTAAAACATTGAAGCGGGTCATTCAAGTTTCTGTTATCGATACCGCACGACATAATCAACATGTGTATTATTTTCACAAACAAACTTTGTTATTTGTGCGGGGGCGTGGGGACGCGCGGCTGGCGGGGTTGTTTCACGAGTATTTTCGGTTAAATTTATAGTGAGTAGCGACGTTTAATGGGCATATTTTTCACTTTACCCGGTGCGGTCGGGCAGTCCGACGACCAGGTCGGGGCGGGGCGGGGCGGGAGACACGCGGCCCGCGCAGCACCACAGCCGCATGCCCGCTCGCCGCCGCGGCGCGGTCACCACTGACACCGCCGCCGACACCGTCCCGACACCACCACCCCACTCGAATACCACCCATTATCGCTAGACCCACAACACTAGGACCTCGCCGTACAACTCAAGGGCATGACTATGTGGTCGTGATAACGGGTACAATTCGGTGAGCCGATGTTACCTAAGCAACGGTACAAGGCAAAGCTCATTATCGGCGGTGTCTTGCGGCAAGACAATAACGTTTACGCACGGTCATTGCGGGCGATAAGCTAATGTTCTGCCAAGTCACGTGGGGTAGTTGGGATACGGAAGTGCGATGTTGATGCGGCACGCCGTACGGGGAAGGTCGATTGGTGTTGCGGTAAAGTTGCCGAAATCTTTAAACGACGTCATCGTTTTGCGTAAGAACTTTTGAATAAAGGCAGCTGAAAAATGCATAGGCCCACGTTTTTGTTGTTGTTGTGTGGCTCTGCAGGGCCTTGTTGTGCCCAGTATCACTGCGACCATCTCTGATCTATTGTGATCGCCACCTGGTTAATCATTTACAGTTCAGTATCAATTTTGAGCACCTTTACAAAAGTAAGTACTAGGCCCACGTTGGTCGCCATTGATATTTTGCATCCCCACCCGGAGAGTGGTGTTAGCGTTACGTGGGGTTGTTTGTAATGGTATTTATTCGGCAGCCGTGGTGGGGGGAGCGCGGCGGGGCCCCGCGTGACTTGTCCGGGTATTTCCGTGTAGCGCGTGACTGCTGCACTACTACACTCGGGAGCTATAATTCCGGGTCATTTAAAAAACGCGTATTACTAATAAGTTTCTGAAAGTACACACATCAAAAGTGTCTAGGGATCAAGTACATTTTAGAAGATTGCAATCAAGAATATATTTTGCAAAAACTGAGTTCATTCATAATTTATTCAAAATGTGGTGATAAACTGATAAGTCATTGATACAGGCATGGGGAATTAGGTAGGAGACCAACCCAGAAGATTAGATTTGATTGAAATAAATTAGATTTTTTTAGAGCTAAAAATGTTCCTGATCCCTAGACGCTTTTGATGTGTGTATTTGACACTTGTAATACAAGACGACAATGACAATATCATCCTTACATAGTATAAAGCAAGGCGCCTCCCGTTGTCTGTCCCTATGTATGCTTAAATCTTTAAAACTATGCAATGGATTTTGATGCGGTTTTTATGGTTTATATGTATAATACGTGCACATAATAGCAGAGAAACACTGTTAATAATGCAAAACAACTTTGCCGGGTCAGCTAGTTGATTTAAAGCTGTATTTAAAAAAACACAACAAAAACATGGATATAACCGGAGAGTTGTCTGAGTAAAATGAATTGTTTATGAAAGAAGAATTGCGAAGACATTCAGCTGTGTCACGTGTACACAAAATTGTGCGTGACCCGGACTTTTTGCTCACCAGTGTATACCGTTTTTCTTACGATACGGTTTGCTACAAATGAAATACATTTGATAAGAGTCAATGGCGGCGTTTAATTGCACGGGAGGGTTGTTTTCTTTATGTTTCACGTGCACTTGCCGTATTACGGAAATAGCAAATTTTCATTCAATATATAAATAAACTAGTGGACTCGACAGACGTTGTCCTGTAACTATTAATATGATAAAATTAGTATAACCTCCAGGATGGCTTGTGCCCAGCAGTGGATGTCACGAAATATAAACTATCCTATCTCTCAAATTGGACGAAATTACATATATTACATTTGGGAATATCGGTAGCTTATATCATCATCATCATCAGTCCATACTCGTCCACTGCTGGACATAGGCCTCTCCAATTGCACGCCACTGTGATCTGTTTTAATATATATATCTTTATATCCTTGGCTTATATACGTATACTTGGTGAAGAGTTCATGTATATGTAAATAAAAGAAAAAAAGTTGGATGTTTTTTCTTGTCTGGGTGACCCGCCCTGCTTGCGACACGGAGGTCATCAGGGGGGTTTAGTCGGTAAGAGTCCGACACTATCCCGTTCGCTGTCCCCATGGCGGCGGGGTGTCCATGAGGATTCCCCCATGTAAAAAAAGGTCAACGTCTGTCGAGTCCACTAGTATTTTAATATGAGTATAATTAAATTTTGTCGTGGCTCGCAATACAAGGAAATGAGTTGTATTTGTGTTTCTATTATAAGGTTTTTTTACATGGCCGGGTTAGGAAAAACTTGTTGAGGTGAAGGTAATTTGTGTTATTTTATTTTCTTTGAGCGTCTGTGGCCCAGTTGGTCGGATCCTTGACTTGTAACTGTAACCGGGAGGTCCCGGTTTCGAGTCCGGCTACTGGACGTGTACCAATGGGTCTCTTTTTCAGAGCCTATGTACGCAACGCAACGCTCGTACGGTGAAGGACAGCATCGTGATGAAACCCGCACACCACAAGGTGTGTGAACCCTATAACGGCGATGGGCTCACCCCCTGTCACGTTGGGTTAAATACACTTGGTGGGTATTTGCTTAGCAAATTCTTCTGTCTACCCCGCTTTGGGATTACAAGGGGAGAAGTGTATTTATTTTTATGTATTTAAAAGAATATAAAATGTATTTAAGTATATTTCGTTGTCTGTAATTAGTAGTAATAATTCCATAACGCAATCGCTTTAGCTACACACATCAAAAGTGTCTAGGGATCAAGAACAATTTTGGCTCTAAAAAAATCAAATTTATTTAAATCAAATCTAATCTTCTGGATTGGTCTCCTACCTAATTCCCCATGCCTGTATCAATGACTTATCACTACATTTTGAATAAATTATGAATGAATTCAGTTTTTTGTAAAATATATTCTTGATTGCAATCTTCTAAAATGTACTTGATTCCTAGACACTTTTGATGTGTGTATTTATTTATTATTTCTATCACACTCCCCTATCATATGAGAGATAACATCTATATCAGATGGACAACTATATCAAATAGCTTTTATTATAATCAAATTACAATGCGGCCTGTGACAGAATCAGGTTGATTGTGGCGATTACGTAAAGAGGTCGCTAGTGTTCGTGGCCGTAAAGTTTTTGTGTTGAAGTAATTTTTCATCCAAAAAAAAAAATGTGGGTTAACTGTACGTCACGCAGTGTGGTACGTACTACAAAGCTTTAAGTTGTATTGGTTTAGTTTCTGTTGGCGTGTGAGACGGTTGGGTGTTTTTTTTTGTTGGGATCTACAACACTAACCCCCAGTGGCGTGCACTGGCTTTTACGACAAGGTAGTAGTAATCTTCACGGATTGACACCTATGTATAGGTAACATGTCTTTACGAAATATAGGTACCTATCTACTCACTCACAAAACACAGGACCTTCAGTTAGCCTATGTCGTGAGTACAACAAAAAAAGATCTAGCAATAACTCTATTATTAGGTCGGGAAGCCAAAATACTAAGGTAGGCAGAGTCTTTTTGCCTATATGGTGTGCACTGCTAACCCCCTTACCAATAAGCGCTTTGTTACTTACACAAAGGTTATTACAGGTCTACTTGAACTGGTTATTCCGTATTTGACCTACAACTGACAATTTAAGTTGACCTTTGTGTATCTTCGATGTAGCAATTCCGCCATTATTAGTAAGGCCCTTCTTCTATAACAAGCTGCTGCCAGTTTATCAGCTAATTAAATAGCCATAAAATGAATTTTACTTCTTAAAGAATTTCAGATTGTCGGATACTTGTAACCGGGAGGTCGCGGGTTCGGGTCCGGCTACTGAACGTGTACCAATGGGACTCTTTTTCAGAGCCTATGTACGCATCGCAACGCTTGTACGGTGAAGGACAACATCGTGATGAAACCCGCACACCACATGCTGTGTGAACCCTGTTACGGCGATGGGCTCACCCCCTGTCACGTTGGGTTTAATACGCTCGGTGAACCGTGAGTTTTAGTAAGATTTGCTTTAGCAAGTACCTCTGCATACCCCGCTTTGGGATTAAAAGGCGTGAAGTGTGTAAAGAATTTTATTCGTCCGTACCTTTTTTTGGGACCCCATAAACATGACTGTGAATTTGACACTGTCCAAATATGAAAACCGAACTTGGTCCAGAGTTTCTGACGCAAACAACCCTTCCCTAGGGAATTTCGAGATAAAATACTAGTCCGTAGTTCTTGCGTAAAAGAGTAACAAACATGGAAACTTTCGCTTTTATAATATTAGTAGGCTTTTATAATAAAGTTTCACTAATGTACGCGTGAAATGGGGAATTTTCTTTGACATTTTTCTGACAAATTTTCGTGTCTGTCATTACTGTCATATTTCCGAATAAAGTTTGACAGTAATGACAGTTCTCCGCCTGAAGATCTGTCAGAAAATCGTCAAAGGAAATTCCTTATTACGAGTATCATCATCATCAGCCCATACCTGTCCACTGCTGGACATAGGCCTCTCCTCCTCCTCTACTATTACGAGTATAACAAACATCAATCCATAAGGCCGACTTAGCCTTCAAGGATGCATGGTCAAAATAGAATATAAATAAATTAATCAATCAATCCAGAAAAATATCCCTCCATGTAAATAAACTAGAGAGGTAGGGATACCCACTAGTCAGGATAACATTTTGACCTAGTTTCACAAAAAACGTCTCCCGGAAGTGACGCGGCAGTCTGCCGGCGGACCAAAAGCACCCTTGGCTGTAAGTAAAACGTAACTACGTGAAATTTGGGTAATGATTGAATGATAAACACAATTTATTCATTTAACCTTGCCCGTGTAGGCGCCGCGCCGTTCAAAGCTTCGCGCACCCCATTTTATGTGCATTGTTAATGTTATTTTTAGAAAAAAAGTCATTGCTGCGGAAAATCAATTGAACATGCTTATGTTTTCGACGGAATTTTTCGAAGGGCAAGGTTCTGTGCTAGTGGGTTAGTAATCATTTGATTGCGCGTCCTCTAATATTTCAGGGTTATTCCGCTTGTAAACTTTTATAAGTAGGAACTGTAGCTCAACACTCGAAATAATAACGTACCTTTTATACTTAGTTGTTATGTAATATGAGTGTTTTTTTTTTACTGAAAAGACTTAAGAACTTCATAGTGCGAACTGCCAGGATGCAGAATGACTTGCCGGAGTCTGTGTATCCTGCGCAGTACAGTCTGAAGGTCTTCAAGTCGCGGGTGAATAGGTATCTAACGAATAAGTGTGCTCCATCGTAGACCACATCGCTGCTTAACATCGCAGGATAGTGGTCAAACGCTTGTTCATTGTGTTTAAAGAAAAAACTTAAGCAAAAAATTTAACTTACACACATCAAAAGTGTCTAGGGATCAAGAACATTTTTAGCTCTAAAAAAATCTAATTTATTTAAATCAAATCTAATCTTCTGGATTGGTCTCCTACCTAATTCCCATGCCTGTATCAATGACTTATCACCACATTTTGAATAAATTATGAATGAATTCAGTTTTGTAAAATATATTCTTGATTGCAATCTTCTAAAATGTACTTGATCCCTAGACACTTTTGATGTGTGTATATTGAAATAATTGTCACATTCATTTATGTCCTGTCTTCGTCAGGACATAAATGAATTAAAATGTACCTACTATGTAAATAAAATATGCTATCTAATTTATCAATGTCACAAGGAATTTGTTATTGTGTACCTACGTTTCGATGGCAACGTAACATACCTATTATAATATGAATTAATTATTTTGGAATTTTCCAAGACGCAGTTTTAATTTTTATTTTCCAGTTTTGACGCATTTTGTCATAGAAAATGGGGAATTTTCATGGCCCCTGTTTCTCTTAGTTATGACAGATGGCGCTAGTTGTATTAGGGGGACAAATGTCCACGAAATTACTAAGTTCAAGCGGTCCGTATTGAAGGCGACAGTAATTTTTTTATTTTTTGTCTTCATGTTACAAAAGTGTCAGAAGTCTAAATAACTCACCCAAATAATAAAAAACGCACTAAAATATAATTGACAGAAGTCCCCCTTTTTTTTCGAGGGGAAATCCGTTATGGATACCCCATCACTAACGGGGACAGCGGCGGGGTTATGTGGGACTCGCACCCACTAAAACCCCACGGTGACCGCTGCCGCGTTATTGCCGCGGCCCCCGGAACAGCCTGAGCCACTACGTCCAAGGGTGGCCCCAGCCGCGCTAGGCCCTCGCGGACCGTCACCGGAATGGGGGCGATCTACGCACCCCCAGCGCACAATGTCGTACAGCGGTAACAAGGTCACCACGCTACCGCCGTCGCCACTCAGGGGCCGTGAATGGCGCGCAAGTCCCCGCCCGCGTGCCACAACCCCTACGCCCTTTCAGTCGCCTTTTACGACAGGCAAGGGAAAACCTCAGTACGCCCTTTCAGTCCTATTCTTATGCCCGGGACTGCTGGGCACAATCATGATCAACCCTGTAGAATACGAATTAAGCCTTTGTACCTGTTATTCAAGGCCGAAAGTCGGATCAAGCTTGCGCTTAAAGGTTTCCTTCTGGAACGGCAGAAGAATTCCTCATCCCAATCCAGCACTCTTTTAGCAACTACTGCACATTGACTTCAGTGGTCGTGACATCTATCAATGTAGTATAAAAATAAAATAAATAAAAAATAAATACACTTCACGCCTTTAATCCCAAAGAGGGGTGGGCAGAGGCACTTGCTAAAGCAAGTACCCACGACGGTTCACCAAGCGTATTTAACCCAACGTGACAGGGGGTGAGCCCATCGCCGTTATAGGGTTCCCACACCTTGTGGTGTGCGGGTTTCATCACGATGTTGCCCTTCACCGTACGAGCGTTGCGTTGCGTACATAGGCTCTGAAAGAGTCCCATTGGTACACGTCTAGTAGCCGGACTCGAACCAGCGACCTCCCGGTTATAAGTCAAGTATCCTACCAACTGGACCACAGACGCTCTCTAAAACGGTTATTATAGAGCCTGAATTAACCAAAGATAAGTATTCAGTGTCGAAACGTCATGCAAACAACGAAGGTAATCTGAATGCTTATCTTTACATAATTTTCGCTCTTTAAAACCCGTGCGCGTTTCTTTAAAAACATATCGTCGCCTTAATTCTAATAAGCATTTAAGTAATTTCGAGCAATTTTTGTTTTATTTGTCATTTCGATAGAGTAGACAAAACTACATTCATCTTTTTCTTGCGTTCACAAACTTTGTTAGTAAGAAAGAGAGCAAATTCGGTTAAAGTAATAGACAATAACTCACGTCAATATTTTTAAATTCTAATATGAGGTACTAAGGTCCGTTAAAAATATTGACGTGAGTTATTGTCTATTACTTTAACCGAATTTGCTCTCTTTCTTACTAACAAAGTTTGTGAACGCAAGAAAGAGATGAATGTAGTTTTGTCTACTCTGTCGAAATGACAAATAAAACAAAAATTGCTCGAAATGACTTATGCTTTATTAGAATTAAGGCGAATTCCATTTCCCCGACATTGAAAGGACCCCGTTGACGCGGCGAAGGTCGACAGGCATGTGTTTTGTTTGATGTAACGCGTCCTTTGTGGTTTCACGGTCGGACTTTTCTAACATTTCACCCACCGATCATTTATTCCAAACAACAAAACGGTCGACTAAGAATTTCGTAGAAAATTCCTTAGTAATTATTATGCTCCACAATTTATCACGTCGTCAGCTGAATTGTTATTTTTATAGTGAAGGTACGTAGACATGTGTAATTTTGTAATTTGCGTCGTAAATGTATGTTACTTTTAATGGGGTTCCTTTTTAAATATTGATTTGGTGGATGGATGTGGATGATCCAGTGGCGTACACACTATACAGGCAAAAAGACACTGCCTACCTTAGTATTTTGGCTACCCGAGCTAATAATAGAGTTATTGCTAGATCTTTTTTTTGTAGTACTCACGACAGAGGCTATCGAAGGTCCTGTGCTTTGTGGGTGAGTAGATGGGTAGGGTATTTCGTAAAGACAAGTTACCTATACAATAGGTGTCAATCCTTGGGGATTACTGCCTACCTTGTCGTAAAAGCCAATGCACGCCACTGTTATCTAGCTAGATATCGCTACACTAAACTTCAGACACTTCTGTAACATGTAAACAAACAATAAAAAAATAACCGTCACCTTCAATACTGACTGGTTGAAGTTAGTCATTTCGTTGACATTAATCACCATTAAGAGTCATTCTGTGGGGATAACTGCCTACCTTGTCGTAAAAGCCAGTGCACGCCACTGGGATGACCCCAGACCGAACAAAACTAGACTTGCAAGCCACCTGTCATAACTAAGAGAAACATGATCCCTGAAAATTCCCTATAATATCGACTTCACTATACGAATGATTTAAAACTTTTCCTGCAACAAGTGAGTAGTGTGCCTGCTTAATATGCATCTGTGTCGTTTAAAATAATTGCAAAGAAAAGTGCAATTATAACAAACATTGTATTGTTTGTGGCTGTAATTGTTTTTTTATGCAAACCTAGCAGACGCCCCGCAGTCTCGCCGGCGTCATACCTGACCCAGTTACACAATATATGTATAATACATATTTTCGGAAATAAACTGCGTGTAAAAGGACCCCGAGCAATGGTCTTAGCAACTTTGTTGGGCCCGTCGATGTGAACAACGTTTACTACAGAGACAATATAATAAAAAAAATATCATCTCCATTAAAAATACAGAATAGACAATTTTTTGCCTCAGGAGATGACATTTTGTTTGGATTTTATTTTAATTTTTTTTTATCACTTTGAACAAGCGTTTGACCACCATCCTGCCTGATGTTAAGCAGCGATGTGGTCTACGATGGAGCACACTTGTTCATTAGGTACCTATTCACCCGCGACTTGAAAACCTTCAGACTGTACTGAGCAGGAAACACAGACTCCGGCAAGTCGTTCCACATCCTGGCGGTGCGCACTATGAAAGTAGACGCAAACCGTTAGGTTCGCGTAAATGGCAAATCCACTTGGTATGGATGACGTTTTGCCGTTCTGCTGGTTGTCCCATCCCAATTTCCTTGCATTGTCGCCCTTATTATTCACGAACCCAACAACGTTTCGAAGATAATTGCTCCGGGTCCTTTTACACGCAGTATAATTTTACAAACGCGTAATGTTATCGGTGATAGGTATGTGAGATGCGAGTGTACATCTTTTTCACGGAACTACTCTCTCTGCGATATTATTCACCGGGTATATAGCCATGAATATAATGAAAGACAAGCTCGAGCTTACCTTCGTTATTTACTCTCCTCCACTACAGTCCACTCGTGAGCACGACGCGTGCAACTGCGTCAAAATGTCGAGTAAAATAACAAAGGTATACCCGGTGAACAATGTTGGTTTATAATATCCATGCGTGTTACATTAAAAAATGATCTATTTTATCTGCGTATTAGACCCACGTTGGGCGCCACTGTCAGTTATAATTATACCATATTTGGACCCCTTCATTCCTTGTACTTTTTCCATATGGTAGAGAGTGACATAAAAAGAGTTTAACATAAACTCGGTACAACAAGCTATTTTCTTCGGAAATATGACACAATATAAATAATCTAAACTCTTTGTTGAAATAAAATGTATTTACTTAGTTATTTATATAGTTAATTTGATTGCACATTGATCAGATGATACAATAATATGTATAGCAATATGCTACAGGCTACAGGATGATGTGGAAATACCAAAGCGAACTTAGTTTATCAACGACCCATACCCATACTAAGACTTAACAGTGGCGCCCAACGTGGTTCTGTGTAGAAGCCGTTCTAGCGCAAACACTAAAATATAAATAAATAGTACCTATTTGTACTGTTTATGTAGACTATGTAATGCTCCGGTACTCTAGTTTTGCGTTACGTGCCATTGACTCCTGCTAAAATTAACAGTAGAGTTCGGTTTTAAGGGTATTTACGGATCACCCTGCATATTCAGCAGTCAAATTGTTTTAGCCGTGTAATGACGGAAGATAGAGTATATGTGTCACCACCCTAGCTCGACTTTTCTTCGAAGGTCTTCAAGTCACTGGGGTGTGCAGGTACCTAATGTAAAAGTGTGCTCCATCGTAGACCATATCGCTGCTTAGCATCAGGCAGGATGGTGGTCAAACGCTTCATTGTGATAAAAAAAATGTCTCTAGAGATGACCCATACGCCGAGGGGCAGGTAGAGCGCGGATGATGGTGGGTGTATCTGTGCCATAATCCAAATAAGTAATTCTTTGTGTGATGCACTTTTGTTTTTTTTTTCGCTATCATTTTTAGTAGTGGTTCTGAAAATTTCCGATCGCTGTGCACGGCCTCCCACATAACCGCAGAAAAAATCAATCATCTTGTGTATTTTTCCGTCTTCTTCTTTTCGAGTCGATAGCGTGTGTGTCCTCCAATTAGAACAAAAGTGGCACAAAACAAAATGTGTCATTATATGAAATTGAACCTTAACATAAAAGACACAAAACTTAAATTACAAAAGCAGCATGTTTCCTATTGGGTCCTTTTTGTTCTAACTATGCGATATGTACTGTGACCAGTATTCGGTCACACGCATAGCGTTATCCTCGCTCCTAGCCTCGTACAGGTCCTGCAGCGTGCAGGGGTCGGGACACGAGGGGAGACGAGCAGGTGATCCATGGATTGAGGCGTTCCAGAGCATTCGCATCGAGCCTCGGACAAACTTTCATAGTTCGAACCGCCAGGATGTGGAACGACTTGCCGGAGTCTGTGTTTCCTGCGCAGTAGTCTGCATGGATTTTAGTCGCGGGTGAATAGATACCTAATGAACAAGTGTGCTCCATTGTAGACCACATCGCTGCTTAACATCAAGCAGGATGGTGGTCAAAAGCTTGTTCATAGTGATAAAAAAAAAACCCGCCTTACTAGGTTTTCTTTACACCTGCCGACCTAAGTTCGAAGTCTATTTAAGGATTTCCAGATACTTACTTGATACAATAATTGTTTGTGCCGTCAACAGTGGGCTTGTTCCTGATCATAATATTGTACAACATAGACTTACCGAGTAATTTGCCTTGCAGTCGACGTTGTCTTCAACAGGTCTCTGCTGCTTGTTTGGTAGCCTACAACAATTTGAAATATTTTTAAGAAATGACCTTGTCTCTTCGATTTGAAGGATAATCATGTTTTTGTTGCTACGTAACTTATGGCTGAATGGTACGGTACTTTCTTAGGGAGAATGTTCTAGATAAGGTCGGAATGACAAACATACATTTTAGTTACAATTTCAGATTAATTAGAGATTCTGTACACCCTCAAGGCCCCAACTATTTCGGGTCGTTTTTGTACTACTACTAACAATACTATTCTAGTACTAGGACACGAGAAGAAATTTCTTCATCGGCGATCGGATCTAATCTTAGTAATCCAGGTACTTACATCCGGTGGATAATTTAAAACCTATTCCTGACCTAAATAGAATCGTAATCAAAAAGGTGTAAATCTATATAAATAGAAAAATGAATTGCTGTTCGTTAGTCTCGCCAAAACTCGAGAACGGGTGGACCGATTTGGCTAATTTTGGTCTTGAATTATTCGTGGATGTCCAGGGAATGTTTAAAAACTGTATTTCCTCCAATCCACGGGGCACAAAGGCGATTTTCTATGGCAAAACAAATGTTTGCCAGGACACCTAGTCTATATATTTATAGACCGATTTGACTAATTTTGGTCTTGAATTATTCGTGGAAGTCCAGGGAAGGTTAAAAAGGTGTATTTCTTACGAGGTACAAATCTTCCTACGGCAAAAGAAATGTTTGCCGGGACAGCTAGTTCTAAAATAAATATAAAAAAATACTCTACTGAAGGTTTTTTAAACATAGCAAATGAACCAAATGACTAAGGGTCTTACTAATAATGGCGGAATTGCTATTTAGAAGATATACAAAGCTCAACTTAACTTTGTCAGTTGTATGTCAAATACGGAATAACCAGTTCAAGTAGACCTGTAATAACAGTTGTGTAAGTAAAAAGGCGTTTATTGGTAAGGGGGTAAGAATAAAGGAGGAGAAGAAGAAGGAGTAGAACTGACCAGCAACAGGCGCGGAGTCGGGCAGCGGTCGGAGGCGTCGCGGCGGCGCGGGCGGCGGCGGCGGCGGCGTGGAGCGCGCGCGACCACGCACCGCCACCGGCAGCTGGGACACGTGCGTACTCCTGTCCGAGGTATTACATACGTTTAGGTACTCTAAAAGTTGAGTTAGGTTATCACTGGTCATTCTCTAACACGTAATTTTCCGCTGA
>SJJU01010452.1:0-11504 GCA_012932125.1 Conopomorpha cramerella | reverse complement strand
AACGCGCACTGACATGATATTAAATGTTAAAACGGGTATTATAGCGCGAAGATTAACCAAAGATAAGCATTCAGCTTACCTTCGTTGTTTGCCCGACGTTTCGACACAGTTACATGTGTTGTGGTCGCGAGCTGACTGGAGTACGGCGGCGGCGTCGTTCACTGGTTGGCTGCGAATCCGGAACTACCCTCAAAAAGTCACTGTTTCGACAAGTTACACTAACGACATCAGCTGTACAAGTTGATATTTTTTCCGCGCGAGGTTTAATTTTATTTAGCACTGGCTTCCACGTTGATGATAATTCTTCGCGCTATAATATCCGTTTTAAACATTTAATATCTCTATCTTGTTTGTTTTAGTCGTTTATTGACTTAGTTTCATGATCATATTTCATGGTTAAATACGCTTGGTTGAGGCGTGGGCATTCGCTTTAGTTAGTGCCTCTGCCTGGGATTAAAAAGGTGTGAAGTGTATTTAAGTGTATTTTTTTCACGATTACACCATTTAATGCCCCATTCATAAAAACAGTTAGATCGTAATCGTAAGTAAGTAATAATACAAAATCGGCTTAGTTATTCCATATGATTGTATCTCAAGAACTACTTAATTAATGTTATTGGTTTACATTTTAGATTTGAGAGGTTTATGTTACGAAAACTCCCTCTTTTTGAATCACTGCGACATTTGACACAGAATTATGGTCATTAAAAGTCCCAACGATAATAAAATAAAGGCACTTGCTTAATAAGCAAATGCCCACGGTTCACCAAGCGTATTTAACCCAACGTGACAGGGGGTGAGCCCATCGCCGTTAGAGGGTTCAGCGGGGGGTCCCAACGATATTCACCTTTGAAACGATCATATGGTTAACTAAATAATCTCAATATTCCAGTCACTAGAGAGCGATCTAATCGGGGAGCTACTGTCGATCCTGGAGAGCGACGTGTCGGGCTCGACGTCGGCGCGCCTAGTGTCGGCGCTGAAGGCGATGTCGCTGTCGCCGGCGCACGGCACGGCGGTGACGGCGCGACTGGCGCGCTCCAGCGTGTGGACGCGCTACGCCCGACAGAAGCACGACCTGTTCATTGCGCCGCCGCAGAGCAACGCCATTGCAGGTTTGTTCTATGCTTTTGTAATTTGAAAACATGCCAGTTTCCTCCAGGTTCTTTTGGCAGTAGTCAACCGGTGGGAATTAATTCGCAACGGTTTACTACTCTTTTTAAATCTTAAATGATATTTATTAACAAGTGTTGTGCTGCTGTATATCTGTTTGTAATATCAATATCAGCACTTAACGATGGGAATAAACTTATTTGATTTGATTTAACTCAGAAAAAACTATGTTCTGAATTTTGTTCTGCATACTAAAACGTACATATGAATGTTAGTTAAAATATGTGTGAATGTTAGTTCTTGAAGTAAATAAATAAACTGACGTGACCAGCGATCTCAGTCGAAGAAAAACAACTGGAATGTTTAAATTCTGCACAAAAAAAAACTGTTTTCAAATCCAATTAAATGGTGATTATATTGTATGTGTTCAGGCGCTCCGCACACGGCCGGCTACCTGACGGCGGCGCCCGCCAACATCCCCGCGCAGCCGCCGCCCATCGACTGAGTCTACGCCGACACAACCACTGTATTTACTGCACTTTACGGTCAGTCGAAAAAAAAAACAAGAATGATTTTATTCCTCAGACCAAAAACAACTAGACTTGCATATCCGTAACGAGACGACAAATCATATTGTTGTCTCAAAATATCTTAAATTGTCAGAAAAAATTACCTTCCTGTCGTGTCGCGACAGGAAGGAGTGAAAGAGTTGGAGCAAATATTTTCTGACATTTTAAGACGTTTTCTCCCTCACTGCTTAGTAGAGGTATTTCTGGATCCAAACTGTCAAATTGGTAGTAAAAGTGACAGTTTGGATCCAGAAGTACATCTAATTCATAGATTTTGGGAAAGAGACAGACTGTAGGTAGTATGCGGCTTGCAAGTCTAGTTGTTTTTGCTCTGAGATTTTATTCATATTAAAAAGTTATACGTTGGGTTAAATAGGCTTAGCGAACCGTGGGCATTTGCTTAGCCAGTGCTTTGAAAACAAAAAGGCTTGAAGAGTTTTTTTAAAGTTATATTGACTAGGTATCTCTCACCATTACGCATTGCAATTATCTGGTACTGCAATGTTTTTAATATTGTGTATTAATAAGAAAGGAGTAAGCAATGCTTGGTTTGGTGATCGCGGAAGAACGGAGATTACATATAAATGTATAGTTTTAATATCGGTCAAAGTAGACCCCGCCAAACGTTTACCGTTTAAGTCGGTAAACGCAAATATGACACAATAAAGAATACTGAATACTGAAGTCGGGAGAGTAAAAAGTACTCCAAACTGACGTGCCTGTTCGAAAAGATTGATGGATGTTTCAATGAAGCAAGATAGGTGTGTCTCCTATTCGCCGCCACCACACTGCTTTATTATTAAGATATTTTGAACATTATATAATACTTAAAGTGTCTTAATTGTTTTTCAGGTATTTTTTTGCTGGTAAAACTGGTTCGCACTGGAAAAATACTCTTCTTTATTGCAACGAAAGCGTTTGTAAACATTCGATAATAATATTAGTTTCATGGACACTTTACCTTTAAAAAAGTAATCAGCTAGCTGAGAGTTGGACAAAATACGACTTTTAAATCAACTATTAAGACCTATTCATATTGAGCAAACAACGGGGAATCATCTGTGAACTAACTAATAGAATTACACACTGACTTTTAGAATGTACTGATGTATGTGTCTTAAATGCTTAACGTTCTTGAGTTATCGCAGTAATCTGCAAGGACTGACAAATCTAAACACTTTTTAATTTTGTAAATTTCTTTACTTTGACACTTGTGTAAACGTATTATAGTGTCAAACTAAAGATTGACGATTGATTGACAAACCATAATTTTTAAATATTTACTTAAGTGTGTTGCTCAATTAGTCCTTTTTTCGGCCAACGATATTAACAAATTTATTAGACCCACATGCGAGCGTCATCTTAAAAGCTGTTAAGTTTGTTTTATCAAGCTGTGACACGTGGACCTCTTAGAGGAAAGACACATAGAAAAAATTTAAGACGGAGTTGCGTCGCCCGCCCGCGCTCCATGTTTTCTGTTTGAGTTAGATAGCAACACTACTTTACATTTTGAATAAAAATAAAACGAAAGGTTTATTTTAGGCATTAAGTGTTTTCAGTGTGTCTTGCCCCTAAAGGACTTCTTCTTAAAAGTCCCTTTTAAAAGCGGTATCACGGATAGTTTGGTCAGTGCATTACGCCTTGATTAGTTTAACTAAAGTCCAATTTTGAACGCTCAATTGAAATACTATTGATGTCTCAGTGTAAAACATGAGCACAGACAATGACAGAGTGGAAATTTTTGTCAGCTTCTGCATTCAATCTTATGGTTCAATTTACCCGAATTTACCTCACTGTATTGTTTTTGTATCTGTAAGTAGTTTTTTTTTTATATAATTCCCAGTTACGAGTATTACAATTAGCCAAAGGAACAGCTCGAAGTATACAATAACGTTTTTTTTAAATATTTCTTCTTTCTACGAATGGTATTTTGGTATTTCATTGTGTCATTTTGAATAGAAAGATGTAGTTAGGATATTCACTATACATAGTACGTTAATATTAATTGATAGATAGGATATCTATGTAATTTTGTATGATCTCTGTGGTTGGAGTTTTGATTTTATTTTACATGTCGATAACGTATGTATTTTCTGTATGTATACCCACCATGAAAAAAAAATCGCTCGATCTTCAATCGTATCGAAGATGGAATGTTTAGGGAGTAACCGGAGCCCTATATTTTTCGGGGATATGCTCAACTTTCCTTTCCAATTACCGCGTCCTGTTAGAGCCACGATGGGCGTATCCCACTTTCTCCATTTCCCACTGCAACTTGCAAGGCGTAACCATAGCAACAATAATATAAAATGGAAGTAGTGAGATACACCCTCCACGATCAGAAGTATACACCTACTATTCCTCCATTCGACGCATTTATTCATGGTAGGTGTACTGCACTTTGCCGTTACCTAGCTTAGTTCCCATTCTGCACGTAGGTGTCGCTAGTGAGGAAGACACGTGACATCCAATTTATATATGTATGTAACTGACGTTTGCCGAAATGTATATAACATAAAATTTACACTAGACCTACTTATTCATTTTCGTTACGTGTTCATGACTAAAGAGAAAGAAAGAAAAGGTATTAAATTCGTCCAACACAGATTGAGCACCCAATTAAAAAACTTAGGTAGATAAGACGTTGAATAAAAATGTGAAATGAAATAGTTTTTAATTTTAAAATCTGCTGTATTGTGTTTATACTTTTGTATTGTTTGAAATAATAGGAAAGTACATGAGCCATAAAACTAATGAGAAATGAGAGGTAATTCCCATTTGTTCTGTAGAATATTATTGAACAAACTTAGTGTATCGTCCTTATCTTTCTCTAGGAAGAAATGGGAGAGAGAAACTTGTTCTGTAGAAGAAGTGGGACATTACCGAAAGTAGTATTCATGGAAAATGAACAACTTTGTCTCTGTGACCCGCTATAATATGGTTGAATTATGCAAAGGGACAGACGTAAACCAAACTCAATCGTGTAGTATTAGTATCGAAATTTCTGAACTGAAAATTAATAATACTGTAAATGTATAATGTAAAATGATGTTTATATCATAGCATTATACTTTACGTGTGTTAACTTAAATACTTGCCCATTTACTGATAACAATTGTTATACACATACATTGTGTTACTTACACATTGTTTTATCTTTAGCAAACGGCCAAGAAATGGCAAATGATAAAAAGGGCAAAACAATAAATAGGTTACACGTTGTTTATTTTTTGTCAAGATTTAGTAAGGGAAAGTTATAGTGCGCGCGTGCGAGTTAGTCACCGCCTGAGGTATGTGAGCGGCGGGGCGGGAGAGGTAGACAAACGTCAAACTAACTCAGCCGGCAACTTGTCAGTCTTCAATGGCGACGACCCCCGTCTCACACCCCCACACACCTCAGCAGGCCTAGCAAAGCGCGTCAAGAAAGACAAGATATAGAACACATGCGCGCTGTGATTGGCTGCTAGGTCACACATTGTGCAACTAAGCTTGTTTCAACCAATCGCAGTCCCTGCTATGTATTGTCATGTCTTCTTGGAGCGCTTTGCTAGGCCTGCAGGAGCCGACAAGCGCTTTAGTAAGGTTATTGAAATGATACATCCATCGTGAACTAACTTGTATATTTTATTGTATAATGAAATCACAATAGTTTAATGTTTTTTTGTACAAACATATTAAAATTAATCTAAAACATTATAATATCACAGATAAAACAGTATACGTAAGTGTATTAAATCAGACCCCGTTATCATTCGAGCTAATATGTTAGTCGGTAAAATCTGAATGTATGAAGGTGATATTCTTTAGGGAAAGGGACTGTCACTCTGTACAACACTCTCGAAATCTATGTGTTCTAAAAACAGCACCAGTAGAAGAACTTTTTTGTAATGGAGCCGAAACTCATTCATCCATCATTCATGGCGTCACGGTTTTTGAGCAGTAGAGATAGTGTCATTGACATTTCAAAGAATTCATTCATCAGTGACATTTCCATAACTTTCTTTTGAATGGGGAATTTTCTTTGACGTTTTTCTGACAGATTTTCGGGCGGAGAACTGTCATTACTGTCATACTTTCCAAAAAAAGTTTGACAGTAATGACAGTTTTCCTCCCGAAAACCTAGTAGAAAAACGTCAAAGAAAATTCCCCATTAGGTAGAATTTAATGTCTATTTAATTAAATTGGTGTGATGAACTTAATGAAATTGATTTGTGAGAAATTAAACCAATATAAATTTGTATTGTCATGTCAATAAATAACGGATAGTATTTAAACGTGCATCAAAAAAGTCTAACCTAACCTAACCAAAATACTGACTTAGCGACAAAATTACTGATTTGGTCAGCTAATAAATACTTTTCTGCTCAATTAGTAATTTTGCTGCTCAACTTAGTATTTTTAGGCGCTCAACTTATTATATTCCAATAAATAACATGTTAGTTACAAAGTTTCACTAACATTTCCACGTTTCCGAAAACGCAGTATATTGTACGTTTCGAAATCTATATACAAAAGCAGTTCGAGTTCAAACCTAAATAAAAACAGCTTTGAAAGCTGCGTATCACCTTCACACATTCATGTCTTTAATAGTTATATGAAATATCTAAGCTACTAGTGAGAAACCCCAGTAAATGTTAAATAGGTGTGCTCTTTTGATGGCGGGATTTGGTAATGATAAAAAGTACTTACAATTAGAACAAAAAAAAGTAAAATAAAAAATGTATAAAAGTGACTACACAACGTCACTTTCCTGGCCCTACTTTGAGTGGGGCTATGAAATATTAACATTTGTTTAATTTTATTCGTCAAAGATGATTACTACTACAAGGGACTTTTGGCGCGTGAAAGCTTATGTATTTCTCCCTGAACGTTTAGCATATACGCTCCATTTAGGGATTCGCGGCGCATTGTGCATCGCGTCGGGCGCTCATATATTTTGAATATATCGACCGTCAAAAACGCCTTAGTCCCATTTGGCAGCTAATTTGGCTACGGTACGAAATGGCTTTATACTTTTCCGTGCTAGCCACCGTGCTAGCCAGCTACCAAATCTGTGTGCGAAATGGGATTAAGGCTCGAAAACGACTACTAATATAAATACCCTCGTATTAGTACCTTAGACTTTTGTCTCAAAGAGTCATATCTTTCTGTTGCGTGTTTTAGGGCAGTAATAACATAAAAATAACCCTGTGGCGTCGGACGAAGGAGACTAGTGCTCCCTTTGCGTTGTCTCGAGGAATTCAATGTAGGTATTTCTATTATGACGTTTAGCACAAGACAAATCTCTCTTTCTTAACTGTATGTTAGGAGCTTATTTGTGCTAGCATGGGAGTATCACCCTTCGGAAGACATAGTTGGCTTATCCGCGTGCCAAATGATCCTTGTGGTTTTATAATAATTTCCTACAAAGCTTGCCATTCCCAATTTACAGATTGAGACTGAGCATCGAAAACATCATTTTCGATGAGGGAACGTTTATAAAACTACCCTTAGATTTTATATCACTTATTTAATGCGTACGTGTGATAGTAAACAATAAAAAAAAATATAGCAATATTGTTTTTTTTTTTTGGTCCACAAGATTATATTGGTATTTGTAATCGTTTGTCATATCGTAGGTAATTTTTAATGTTCCAAAATTTTATATGTAACTATAGATACTATGATAGTTTTAAAGGTAACGAACGATTTTAGTTTCTTTGAAATATCATTGAATATTTTGTCATGCGTCATGTTTTTGTGTAGTACAGTGAAATGGGGACGATTTGACCCTTGTAGGGCACATAGGAGGTTATTTAAATAATTGAAAAAATATTGATAATGGGCACTGAATCAATCAAAGCTATTACCTGTTATTTTTATAACCTACCAGGTCTAATAATCCACATTTCACGGTATAACTTGGAAGATTAGATCCCCTTAGGCCAACTTTACATTGACATTTTTGTTACCTCCAAAATACTTTTATTTCCAATGACATAAGAGTCATATTGGCCAAAAAGGGGGTAAGGGGCTACGACAAGGACTTGTATGTTAAAACTTTTCTCTACCTTTTAATAACGCAAAGAGAGCAATGCAACTATAATTATCCAGTAGGGTGGTTTGACAAAATATACAAATACTGTGTTTCAGTTGATGTCCTTACGTTGAAAATCTAATTATTATGGCGATTGTATATTTTTATATGTATAGCACCTAAGGTATACCTATCACTGTAAAAATATAAATATTGATAATATATTATGCTAAATATATAGATGACTTTTTATTATAATAAAAATGGGGCATTTTCAAAATCCAAAAATTTCTTATCTACGTAGATGTCGCTGGTATGTCTCCACCAGTCACTTTCAATACAGGTCAATTAATAAGAGCTGGCACGTTCACAGTACTACATACTAATGCAATTAGACTAATACAGAAAGTTTATTACGCGTGTCACTAAGCCATGAGGTTAAGTGACACGCCTTGTATGGTGGTGGCTGTCATCGGAAAATGAAAGCAATCTCTATGTATTTATGAAGTATGCAATGCAGTGATATATCACGCCGCTCGTTTACTCACAGACACTAGACGGAAGACCAACGTGTTTAGATGCCAATTCTTATTAATCAATCTGTACTCACTGCTTGACTTGACTTCAGACGTTTCGTTGACATTAATCCCCCTTAATACAGCTAGCGCCATCTTTTGTAACTAAGAGAAGTATGGCCCTGAAAATTCTCCATTATTCATCCTCAACAATTGCCGGATTGTTCGCAAATGTTTGTCGTCCTAAAATTCATCTCACTATTGTTTGGCCACAGGCCCGCAGTGCGCACTGCGGGCCTGTGGCCAAACAATAGTGATAATTATTTATCTCCCTAATGGAGAGACAATAAATGTGTTAAACATACATAATACACACATCAAAAGTATCTAGGGATCAATAAGTACATTTTAGAAGATTGCAATCAAGAATATATATTACAAAAACTGAATTAATTCATAAAATTTATTTAAAATGTGGTGATATGTGATTGATACAGGCACGGGGATTTAGGTAGGAGACCAATCCAGAAGATTAGATTTGATTTAAATAAATTAGATTTTTTTAGAGGTAAAAATGTTCTTGATCCCTAGACACTTTTGATGTGTATAATAATACAACATAAATGACTGGAAAAGTAATTCAAACTGTCGTAACATAGGAAAAGAAGGGCGTTTATTCCCAGTAAATCATTTCTAACGGAAAATTAATATTGTTTTGTTCCATAAAGGAACTCCACGAACAACTGGGAATAAACGATCAAGATTTCCGTGATAGGACATTGATTGATTGTGATTTTGTTTTAGTCTACACCTATACAGAAGTTTTCATCAACTTTTGTACGTCTTACATCTTTTTTTTAAGTTAATTCAATGTTTTATATCAAAGGCACTTATCATGACAATATTTTACTTTCAACTTATACATATACTATAAAGTCGCTCGTCTACGACATACGAGTTTAATCCTTAAGTCCTAGGCAGGAAGGGTGATCCTATTTGGAACATTTGGCAAAAAAACTATATACAGAGGGCGCCACCGCCCTACCTTCTTAGGAACTTTGTAATCCATACTCATAGTTATGCATGATCTAATATTCTAGGGTCTTTTCAACACACAGTCACCCGACCCAGTCTAGGCTACCCTCTATTAGAGGCACCAGATACTAAACAGTTGAATTTATTATGTACACATCCTGGAAATGTCTTATTAGTAAAATAGGGCTTACACCCATATGCTCCCGTTTTGTGAACCCACTATAGTTACAGCAGTATTCATAAAAAAAATAAACGTTGACTTAACTATTAGTTGAAGTTTATCAATTTAGTGACAAGTTTGTCCTTATTTAGCTCGGACCAAAAACAACTACCTAGATATGCAATACTAAACTACAATATCTTCTGCCCCAGTTTGGATCCAAATTATCCCTGATATGCAGGGCAAACTGTCAAATTAGTAGTAAAAGTGACAGTATGGATCCAGAAGTACATCATTTTCTATACATTTTGGTGGAACAGAGACAGACAGAGGTAGTTGTGTTTGGTCTGAATTATTTAGACACACTAAATTACATTTGACCAGCTTTTGAGACCTTCAATAGCACTTTATGACAACAATGGATACCTAGGTATTTGCACATGGGAGTAAGCCAAAATACAATTAGGAGCAATATAATTCCAAAAATATTCATTTCAATTAGTAAAAAATTGGCTATGGCCTATGTTCAGCTTTAGAGCCGACAATTTTGCCACGAACCAACCTCAAAAATATTTGTTTTACTAACATTGTTTGTCGAACTGGAAATATTGATTAGCCGAAATGGAAATCTAACCAGTGACAATTTTCTGAGAGGCGGCTGTACTGACGACTCGTCCAATCAGACGTATGACCTGACCACAGATCATACAGGTATGTCTCACACAATGTTGTGGGAGCGTATCGTGTCGGGTGAAGAGGTGTAGTGGTTGCTCTGTGATGGCTGAATTGGCTGAAGCTTTTTGAGCCAGTAGCGTTTTGTTCTGAAAAGATATTATATTCAATTGTTGAAAATATTGGTTATTGGGGACTGTTAGCATTAGAGGATATGTCATGACGTCTAATTCGCAGATTTTCGTTCCTACTTTTTATACATTTTATATGAGGCGTACTATTCAGTTAGTTTACAACTGCTAGTAGTAATTTACTCTTAGACATGAGATACATATAATCTACCACACTAGCGCCATCTTTTGAGTAAACATGGAAATATCAGTATATATTGCAGGACAGTATATTAAATTGATGGGGTGCTCATGTGGTAAAAAAAAATAAAATGTTTTTGAGATGTCGACGGGATAATTATACCTACATGTCACAATAAACTCAGAACTGGCCAAAACCACATTTAAACTACAAACATTACAAAACTTAAACATTGTTAGTTACTAAATTGTATTTAATTTTGTTAAAAGATTTTTGTATTCAATTTGTTTTTTACCGGCCATGAGTTTTGGCTGTAACATATTGTATGCAATGCAAGAGAACAGATAAATGCACTCACCGCGGCAAAAGAGGCATGTATCTCGATATTCCAGACCGCTGCTGCTGGGCGGGCGGGTCGTCGACCCCGGCGCCGCCCAGCGCCACGTAGCTGTGGGCGGCGGCGCGCAGAAGTTCCGCGTCTAATGCTCTCAGCAAACTCGTGAAGGTGGGCCTCTCCCGAGGACGCTCCGCCCAGCATGATAGCATTAGGGAGTACCTGCGAGGATTGGGGTGGTTAGAACTTGTTGTGGTAATGTTTAATGACAAAAAAAAAAAATAGATACACAATACGTTCGGGAGATCGATTGACTTTACCTACTCCACTGGTAGACTGCCGTGATATTATGTAAACGCACTTATGTTATAGGGTTGACATACTTTATGGTATTCCGATCATCCTACAATAATTTACGGTGAGTTGCAGAAAGGTGCTTTAACTTTTAAATGGACTTTGAATTTTAATGAACCACTGCACTGTAGACGAACAACTACTTACTCAAGATACTATTGGTCCATAAAATTTAGAATAACCCAAACTCTATTTGTATTGGGCGTGTACACAGTAGACACCGTTTGGTCCCATATAAATTTGGTTCAGTTCCGACAGTGGCATCCATGAAAAAACCACATATATGTCAAATTTTACTGGTTGAAGTCGGATCTTTTTTTCATTAAAAACGTATGGGGAACTCTTGAACTAATTGCTTTGGTTACGTTTGACTCAACACAGCTGCATCACTTTCATCGTGTCTTGTCCAAGTGTCCAGGTGTAT
>SJJU01010451.1:0-22373 GCA_012932125.1 Conopomorpha cramerella | reverse complement strand
CCAGTTTCTTCCCGGTTCTTCTGGCCAGTAAAAGAAATTAATTCGACCCGGGGACGATTACTTTTGTTTTTAAAGTCATAAATGACGTTCATCAAGCTTTGTGTTATGCTACTGTATATCTGTATGTCATAGCACTTATAAAGATGAAATAAATGATTTTGAATTTGAATGTATAATTACCATATAAAAGTAGCTATTAGTTGACATACTAGATAAATTTATAGCAGGAACTGGGTACCTATCAAGTATCTTCGTAAAGTAGGCATGTCAATTGAAAATGGACAAAAAATGAATAGAATAAGCTGGCTTTGGTATAACATCGGGTGTAGATAAAGGAAGGAGGGTACGTAAGTTCTTTTTTTTTTGTGCCGTCAGCTGTTGTATATTATGAGGAAGCAGTAGACCTCGACTAATATAATAGTTTAATGGATCCACCAATAGAGTCCTTTGTAATAGATGGTTCTTGTCTATTTTCAAATGAATTTGCTAAAGGAATATAATAAGTTGAGCGCCTAAAAATACTAAGTTGAGCAGCAAAATTACTAATTGAGCAGAAAAAATTTTGATTTTGTATTTATTAGCTGACCAAATCAGTAATTTTGTCGCTAAGTCAGTATTTTGGTTAGGTTAGGTTAGACTTTTTTGATGCACGTTTAAATACTATCCTTATACTAGGGTTATGGTTTAAAAACTGTTAATGGCTATTATGATTACAATTTCAAAAAACTTTATTTTTTTATCCAAATTCTCAAGTAGAGTAGTAAGTACTAGGTGTACAAGATCATAAGAGAAGCACTGCTTATTACAGGTTATTCTTCTCATATTATTGAAATATGAAAATTTTGTCTTTGTATTAAAGAAAGAAGAATAGTCACAGATTTATTCACTGTACATTGAAGGTAGAGCAACATTATAGTAATTATAGTGGTTCAGTATTATACTCAGCATTAGTAGACTTTAATTTGGAAAATTAAGACTCAATATTGTCCACCGGGTATATAGGCGTGAATATAATCGAAGAAAAGCTCGAGTTTACCTTTGTTATTTTACTCGACGTACAACGCTCTACCTTCAATGTACAGTGAATAATCAAAACTCGACGTACGAGTAAAATAAAGGTAAACTCGAGCTTGTCTTTGATTATATACCTATGTAGCCGGTGGACAATATTGAGTTATAATGTCCGTGCGCGATTCATTAAAAAATATTAATTTAGATTTAGATTTGTACAAAAGATTTAGACTTAAGTAAGTCATATGACCGGAGAAGCAAAATACGACACTGGGAAGTGAAATATTGTTATACTTGCACAATGTTTTAATAAGATCTTTAATACAGTTATGGGCTATGCAGATATAGGAACATGTGCGATATAACGCAAAAACGCTTCGTTTGTTAAAAAAAGGAATCCGTATCAAATATCAATATCCAGAATTTCATATAGATATGGCGATACAAGCAAAGCGGATATGACATCCGATACTGGGAATCCTTGCGGAGAATCATATCGGTGTTACGCAGACACAGATAGGGAATAGGAGGTTAAAAAATCTTGGAGGCACCTAACTGACTCATTTTTTTATGATAACTGAGCGAGGAAACGGAAGAAATGCTTTTGGGTTTTTTTTTTTTGGTAATTTAAAACGAACGCATTTTGTATGAATACTTCTTTCTTTGAGTGTTACACATACTTAGTAAAACTGATACCCTTATTAAGTTTCTATATATTTCTCTGGATTTTCACTTTAATTCTGACAATTGGTGCGAAAATGAACATAAATTAGGAAGTCTTTCTTCAGAATATTCGTCAGAACAGGTACAGGTACAAAATGAATGTTACTTTCGAGATCAGAATAATATAAATATATTGGTAATATACATAACGAGTAGGTAGGCTGGTGTTGATTAAGTGCCTATGTGTTTATTTTAATGACCTTTTTCAGCTGGTGCCAATGTGGTCAAGGACAAATTTAATGTGTGGCTTTTTTGTTGCGGCATGTGCCCACCTTTTCTCCTTCTACATGGCATTTTCGGTTCCAACATTCTTCATTCACAACAGCACCTGCCTTTTGGTGGCAGATGTTTTCGATTCATAATAATAATATTGGAGAGATTCCGTGATGTGTTTCTCTTAAGCGCGGAGCCAGCTGACTCCGAGAATCTTACCTGAGTTTTTGGTTTTTGCTCGAAACAGAAATAACCGTTGGCGCTTTTGGAATCAGCTGTCGTGTTTTCTGATTGGATTGAATGGATTCCTTTTTTTTTTCGGACAAAATTTCTGTTTTCGACCATTTTTTTTTGTGGTGCATGAAGTATGTTTCTCGTTGGCACAGAGGCGGTTTTTATTGTTTACAAAAGGGTAGTCGAAGTACGGGAGGAAACATCTGTTATGTATCGATATGGCTTGTGTTTATTGGTTCATGTACAGTATATTCCCTTCGTGCTGTGTCCAAAATGGACTTCATAAAGAAACTGGCCCTTTAAACTTAGCAAGTTAAGTATAAACAAAACCCTTTGAAGTAACACTGTTGTTTTGAAGAGCGACCCTAAATTCTTGAACATATTTTTCAAACGCCAGTCGGGCAGAGAACGAAAATTTGAATATACAAAAACACGGGTCATTAAAATACATAAATGCCAGCTCGAAATTCACTCCACGATATTGGAACTTATAACAAGGGACTGTGTAAGTGAACCCCATAATTTACGAGACGAGGAATTCACTACAGTGCATCAAAGGCATCTCCTTGTTAATTACAAGACTATCAATTTAGTTCATCGACAGCCTATAATTTCTTGTACATTTCACTACCTATGAATGTGATTATCATCAATTATGTATCCATATATGCCAACAATACTCACAGGTGTCTGTAACCAATTTGAAGACGATGTTAAATAGTCATTACCAGACTTAATGTATCATTAGTTGATTGTTAGATGAAAGGGTAACTTATTTGTTAAGTCCGTATCTAAATCGACGCTTGTTAAGTGTTAAACGTAGAACATATAATTTCTAATTACATAATTAATGCTGTACCGCCCATTGTACTGGGTAATCACGTGTAAGAGTGATTTGTCTAACGCCTCCTACTGTTATGCTGTAGATCTGGTTTTAAATGAGATGAACGTGCAGCTTGCTTGATATCCATCGTATATAGTTAATACAATATTGAGTTCTTTGATTCATCGTGGCTTTTTCTCACTCATGACTTATGGGAGCTATCAGAGATTCTTTCAAAGATCCAAAACACTATAAGTTATCATCAAATTGACGGCCGTCATGGACTAGTGGTCAGGGCATCTGCCTCTAGGACAACGGTCGCGGGTTTGATTCCCGCCACGGACATAATGCTTTAGTGATGAGCTAAGGCATTTGTTGTGTGCGTCTGGGTGTTTTATTTATCTATGTATGTATTTAAAAGTATTTATGTAAGTATATCAGTCACTGGCACCCATAGTACAGGGTATCCTAGTTTGGGGTCAGGTGACCGTGTGTAAAAAATGTCCGGTACGGCATATTTATTAAATACGCTTTCATCTCTTATTCGTGTTCGTCAGTAGTTAAAAAAAGTAATAAAATACATTGTGGCTCTTTTTGTGACTACGGAAATGTTGTGTTTTTTTTTTAATTTAGCCCAAAGATTATAATCTTATGGGCCTACCCGTATATTGTTCGCATGATCGCATGCCGTTTAAACTGTGTTCTATTTCTCCATTAGCTTTTATCCTATTACGAGGTACACTTTACTATCATTTATGTGATAATTGACTAATAAAATTACAACGTAAAACCATTGTTCAGAAACACGGGCTTTATAATCAACAATTCTTTTATCTTTTATCCTTATTAGTATTATCCTGGTGTCCACTACACGCCGGATGCGCCGCCATTTTTAGGCGAGGATTGCGATCTCAATAATTTCGTGGGACTCGACTTCCGCTGTCCTTCGTCGCTTTTCTTTTTAAATCCGTGGGAGAATACGACGAACCATGAACCGATAATTTGATTCAAATCTGTTTAGACGCCATTATGTTGAAATTGAGATGTTTTAAAATTGAATAAAATCCTTTTTCGTATCTATTATTACTGAGATGTTACGTTTGTGACACTAGTTATTTAGATTATAGGGTAGGAAGATAATACTGTTTGTTGTATTGCATCGTGTGACAAAGACAATAATTGGTTGAGTATTACTGACGTTAATTCTGTAAAAAGACATGTGTGTTAGGAACATTATTATAGGTAATCTTTTAAATGAAACAGTTCGTATTTATTCTCAGTGTATCATACAGTATGTTCCTCTACTTCAACATACATATAGAATATTGTACCTACTGCTTATGATATTAATCTTGTTAAACATAATTATGGGATGTATTTTATTCTGTGCCCTAGTCGGCGTTTGTTTAAATACATTTTGTTCATTTAGCATAAGGTCGCCCGCGATACCATGCTTGCATAGTGCGGGGGCCACTGTTAATATACACTAACACATAACCTTTAAGTTAATAAATACTTTACTACTTTCCTAGATTTACATACTAACAAGTGATAAATGCAAAAGATACTGCTAATCGGTCTAGTATTATCGAAAACATCTATTTCAGCGTGTTCGTGCTCGTTGCGTGTAAAACGATCACGTCCTCAGCGCCGAAAAAAAAAAAACACAATTTAACTTCTCAGTTTCGGGTAATTAACTAAACATCCGCATTTTTTCTCGATTGATTATGGTAGTGGGTAGGTAGACAACGACAAAAAGCTCGTCGTTGCTTTGTGACCGCCATTGTTATGTCTGTCCACGGACCGTGGCAACATCACCCTTGACCACGTCTTCACTTCTTACCCCGTCGCCAACGTACAATGGGCATGTCCGAATTGCGATCCCAAAAAATTCTTCGCAAATAACAGTTCATAACTGGTGTTTTAATATCCTTTTTATTGTTTGAAAATTCCCACGGCCGGTGCACGCGAGTCAATCACTTTTTCATCGTTTTTTGGCATCCGCGCCTCCGGCGATAGGGAGCTTACAAAAACACTGTTCATTTTTTGATTTGATTGTTCACCGTTGAGGGTATCATTATGGCGTATTAACCATGGTTTTCGATAGGATAAGATGTGCACGTGACGTGAGAGTGCGGTGATGTATCACTTGTTTAGTGGCTTACTGGTTTAATCCTATAGGCATATGGAGAGAATGGATGAAAGTCGATTGACGAAAGAGATTTATATGGGTGATGTAATGGGCCGGGTGAGTAGAGGTCGCCCCAGAAGGACATATACAGACCAGATTGGTGATGTCCTGGCCGAAGGTGGCGTGAAAAGTACTCGAAACCGGAGGTCATGTATGAAAAGATGTATGAATGTAGATGAAGCGAAAGGGGTATGTCAGGACCGTGACAAATGGAGATCTGTAGTCTCTGCCTACCCCTCTGGGAGACAGGCGTGAAGTGTATGTATGTATGTATGGTTTAATCCGCTTCGTTGTTAATTACCGAAGTCTGAAACGATTTTAAGGGTACTCTACTAAAACATATTGTATGGTTTATTTTAATACTTTACGAGAGCATTTTGTCACGAGTGAAATCTCGACTGCGTATAACTCTGAGGAGTAAGAAGTAATGGCTTTTGCAAGCCTAGTTTGAAGACCGGTTCGTGTGTGTTCTCGCAACGCGGTTTCCACTTAAAAACGTCGCGCTTAATGCGCACGTATTAAGGTTCATTTTCGCCATTAGCAAAATTTGCCGAGCATTCGTCTGATTGCCGTAACCGCAACTTCTTCTCGGCATACTGAGTTTACTTCGCCTACTGTTTTGAAATTACTTACTTTGCTGAATATTAGGCTTCATTATTTTGACTGTTCAATGTCTATTACCATATTATTTTCCTAAGCTGTGGATTGGCTACCATAAAAGGCAAGTGTGTGGGCGATGCCAGTTTTTTTTCTAATGTGTCAATGGATGTTTCTTAACCATGTTTGTCAATGCTATTGCCACTTCTCAAACACACGGCGTCGAGGGCAGGTGTTCCAGCAGGATGAGCTACGTGGAATTCTTATATGATTTGTTTGAGGTTAGTTCTTTGAACTTATCTATAAACCTACTTATACATTGTTCACGTTATTTCATCAAGAAATTATCTAGCCGCTGAGCGTTCAAAACTAACGTGACATAATGAGATTTGATGATCATATGATTTCATTTCTAACTCTATATAATTTTATCCAACTTGTGAGAAACTCGAAAATGCATTCTCATATTATTTTCCAACGTTTCTTAACCACAGCTCCTGCGTTATGATTACCCGGTGACAATTTCTCCAATGCGTGTGTATTCTGTTTCAAACAGTACCCCTTCATTACCGGTACACATTGGGATGGGTAGCGATAGCTTGTTCTCGGTATGCGCGCGCGCAAGTGTGGCCGCGGGATCGTGTGAATTGTGACAGACAAGGCTTCGCCGTTTATGTAAGTACGGGCTATAATGTAAGCTTTACAGTTAGGTATGCGTCGTTTGACTCATAGAATAATTTACTTAGTTAGGTTAACTTCTTTTTATGTCAAGAATAACTAGGTACTCTAGATTTACTTTAAGTAGTTGTTATTGTAAAATGGACTAGTGCGATATTATAATATTTGAAGATAAATGGAATGTAGCTATTTTTTTTGCAAGCACCTCAAGCATTACAATATCCGCTGACTTTTCCTTTAGGAATATGGACCTTATGGCTTTCAAATACGAATCGAATTTTAGTTTAAAACTGAACAGGTAACAACAAGTCCAAGACTTGAATGATACCAATATTGTGTAAGACGATCGTGGCTTGAATGGAAAATGAGCCGACGGCGTTTTTTTTTTGTCCGATGACATCCTTAAAATCGTATTTAAATTTCTTTACATCTACCAGTCAGAGGTGAATCACTCATCGGCTGAATACATTATGATAACCTATTAATTAATACTACTTTCTGAGATTCTCTATATGACAAATTAGTCTTCTTTTTTTAATTATCTCGATGAACTTAGCAAGCTTAGCAAGTGTCTCTGCCTACTCCAATTTGAGTTTAGAATCGTCAGTGCATTCCCCATCAGCCACATGACGTCCACTGCTGGATGAGGGCCTCCCCAAATAATTTCTATGATCAATTAGGAGAAGTGGCAGTAATCGCCACGCTTGGCAGGCGGGTTGGCGATCGCAGTGGTGTTGTGGTTTAACTCACAGAGAGCGCTGCTGCCCGTTCTCTGGAGAGCTCCCTCGGTCGTCTCTTACGACCCTCAGGACGGGAAAAGTTGGGCTGGGATGGTGACACATGTATTCTATTCGCCGTCACCACACGGCATTGTGTACATTTTAATTTAAGACTATGGTTAATTTTCTTTGACGTTATTCTGACAGATTTTTGGGAGGAGAACTGTCATTGCTGTCATACTTTCCAAACAAAATTGACAGTAATGACAGTTCTCTGAAAATATGTCAGAAAATCGTCAAAGAAAATTCCCCATTGTAATTGAGAGACATAGTAGGGTAATTTAACAAAATTTCGTAGAGTACACACCCCCACCCTCTCCTCCTCTAAGTACCTGATTCTAATTCCAGGCAACTTGCCAATTGCGGAACTGTGCACGGCAATACCACACCATCAATTGCGCCACTGTCAACATGTTTACATTACAAAAATAAGTTATTCCAAGCCATGTTGGAAACTATATCCGCTGCATGTGATCCATCATAATTAATGCTGTCAAGAAACTAGTCAAGTTTTAAAAATAAAAATGCGTTAGTTTTAACGAAATCTTCGTGCTTCTTTCTCTTCATTTCCAACATCAATTTAGTACAGGAATGAAACTATCACGACTCTTATAAGTGAGTTTGTAACCGTATCTGTTTATTTGATTTCTGAACTGTTGGTAAGGACCACTTTGTGTTGTCCATTAACCATACATTCCTGTTCTTGGTAATCTATTTCGAATCTCGAACACGATTCACATTTGGACGTAGTTACACAGAAAGGACTCAATACACACTTTGCCCGAAATTGAGTTAGCTATACCAGGGTGCTAAGTTAAGACATATCCATCATATAAAAAAAAACATTTACACAAAAAAGTTCACCCTGACTCAATCCACGTGTATGGCGGGTCAACAGCGCATCCAACTTTAAAGCTCAATATCTCCGAAGTCACTTTTTGTGGATTGAGTCCTTTCTGTGTAACTATGTCCATTTGTGATGATTTTCGAACAAGTGTATGTGTGTGTTTTTTTCTACGAAATGCCCAATCGTTGTGTGACGTGTTAATTCAAGAAGTTTTATGAACGATTGTGAGGAAATAATTTGAATTCAGAAAATTCCCGAAATATTTGAATACGATGCTGATCTGGGATGTAAATAGGATCCATCAGCTGTTTTTTTCCTGGCATGTAGTAGGAGTTGACTATGGGATCTGAAGATTTGGGTTTATTCAGGCTATGAGCTAGCATCTTGTAACTCAAGACCAATATTGACATTACTACTACTCCTTATTATAAACAAAATCTGACCGAAGGATCCTTGTCATTCAAAGTTTCATCCCCTTTTGAGGATAATGTACACACATCAAAAGTGTCTAGGGATCAAGTACATTTTAGAAGATTGCAATCAAGAATATATTTTACAAAAACTGAATTCATTCATAATTTATCCAAAATGTGTAAGTTATTGATACAGGCATGGGGAATTAGGTGTCTCCTATCTATCCAATAATAAAAAGAATATCTATTAATCATCAAATAATTATTTAAATCAAATCTAATCCTAATCTATTTGATCCCTAGACACTTTTGATGTGTGTATGTACATTTTTTTTAAACACTTGTGATAAAACGTTTGACCACCATCCTGTCTGATGTTAAGCAGCGACGTGGTCTACGTATTTGAATAAACAGATCGGTCATCCCGAGTTCATTCAGACGATCTTGCGATAACATGCGCACGCGCAAAATCTGAACAAACATCCTTTGATAAGGAGGCGCCGGTTCTTCCTCCGGGAGATATGTGATATCTTACTTACGATGGACTCGACATTCGATACCCGGCCTGCATTCTTTCAGTAGCATTGCGGTTTTACTTTGTGTCTATTCCGAGTATTGTGGTCATAAGCGTTTTGCCTCTGACGCAGTTTGATTAGAATTTGCGTTAACTGAATGCAATCTACATGTTTATATTTGTAACGTAGAGTATAGACAGGGACAAGTTTACACTGATTTATTTTTTTGCTTCTGAATGTAATCTTAAAAGGAAAATTAACTTGATTTTAAGACTTACTTATTATTTGTTTAAGTTTTTTCATAACCAATGAGAAAACCTAAAAAACGCCATTGTCACACCAGAAGCTCTAATAAAAAAAAACCATGAAAATCGGTTCACCCAGTAGAAACATAAGAAACTCAGTAGAATTGTAAGAACCACCTCCAATTTTGAAGTCCAATGAAATTTAAAACATAACACAAGTAAAGAACGTAAATAAATAAAAAAGACGAAGCTGAAACCGAACTCGTAAGTCGTAAAGAGAGTTAACGAGCGCACAACTATAAGTGGACGATACTATTTCTAAACTAAACTACCTAAATAGACAACTGCATCGACGGCAACTGCCAATTTGTAACGAAGTTTACGAGTGCCTCTGCCTACCCCTCTTTGGGATTGAAAGGCGTGAAGTGTATTTCTTGATTTTTTTTATGATGAAAAAGATTTAACTCAACACCCGTTTTAGGAAACTAAACTAAATATTTCGTGATTGTTATTTTTTTGTTTTGTCTAAAAACACAAGGAATTTAATCTTTTTGGTGAGTTTGTTTGATGCAAATCTAACACTTCTTTCAATGGAAATAAGCTGATTAAAAAATAGTATTGTTGTAACGATTTATAGTTTATATTGCGCCTTATTATTAGAATTATTCTAAAATAGATATTGTTTAATATCACATACATACACTTCACGCCCGTCTCCCAGAAGGGTAGGAAGATACTACAGATCTCCATTTGTTTAATATTTTCTAATGTTTAATAAAAAATTGAGAACTACAACAACAATACCATCCCTTTTAGAAAATATTTAAAGTTAAAAACTTATAGATACAATAAATTTATAACTGTAGTAGAGTAGTTGTAAATTATGATTTCAAAAATAGTGACTATGCGTTCAGAAAACTAAAATTAGGCGAGATTCTTACGGCAACGGTTATTACCGCGATGACATACAGAATGCTCCCCAACGTTAACAAGATCATATACAGGGTGTTAAAGGAGTTAATGTTCTAACTTAACAACACTACAGGTTTAATAAAACGACTGAGGATTGTTACGAGCATTCGGAATGGAGAGCGGAAACACTAATGAAGAGGTCTCGTTTAGTTTTGGTGTTGTTATTGGCAACTTAATCGAAATAGTTCACAACTATTGCGTTAAAACTGCAATATTAAATGTAGTCGGAATGGAGAGCGGAAACACTAATGAAGAGGTCTCGTTTAGTTTTGGTGTTGTTATTGGCAACTTAATCGAAATAGTTCACAACTATTGCGTTAAAACTGACAATATTAAATGTAGTTCTTTCTAAAAAAATTCCTCAAAAGAGCGATTCCGAAGATTAGTTACATCTGTTTTGTTTTTTTAAACTATCAAAGCCTTCCAAAGCTTTTATTTAATTTGTTTATTAATTTAAAAAAACTTATTACCTATAACAAGCATTGAAGGTTCAGATTTCAAAGTTACTCATATTAATAGAAGTGTAGATGTGCAGGAAGCGAAGGAGTTTTGTCAGGATCGTAACAAACAAGGCTATAATCTCTGCCTGTCCCTTTAGGAGACAGGAATGTAAATCAATATTATATTTGTCTGATTAAAAGTTGATTACAAAACAAGTACGGAATAAATAACGTACCTAAGCATTTACCTACTTTATGATTAATTTTGCAGTTTAATAGAAATATTTTTATAGTAGCCCAAATAGATGATTTTACAGTAAATACCTACTACTACCTACATAACATAGTGCTACCAGGGTTATCGGTGGTAGGGATTCTTCAGAAAATAACTGAACGCTAAAACATTTCAAGAGTAAAAATACAAGAAACTGTCATAAACATTTCAAACTTTCCGACTAGTGGCCGTCAGATTTTACTGTAATTGATGACTGGGTATTTCAGGAATCGTACATAAACATGTGTTCAGTGGCATGAGAAATTAATTTTGTATTGGTTGAATGAAATACTTGAGCTGGTGTCGTTTTTCTCATTAATGTACAATTTTTTTTACAAGTTTAGATCACAGCCCATATACGTTTTACGTTAAGGTTTTCAATATGACGAATCAAATTCCAGAGATGTGTTCTCATTTTTCAATTTAATTACTCGTCTATGGTAGAATTTTTTTTTTGCTGAATTAGTAAAGTACTAGTAATCGCGGACGATTAAAATATAATAGGAAGTATTTTATTGTACATATTTATTGGGTCGCGACGGAACGAAGAAATTTCGTAATCAATTAGAGTAAAATTTTCCTTTTACACATAAAACTAAATTTGATTGGGAAGTATTTTTTTTAGTAAAATTGACGTATTTCTTAAATCCTTGTTGTAAGTACCGCCCCCAGTTCTTCTCTCTCACTCACCATTTACAATTCCACACCGTTCAGAGCGAATTTAACATCCAATCAAAAATCAGTCTTACACCCTCGCCTTAGTTCCTAAAATTCTACGCCGAAAGCAGTTTGTTTATTGTTTGCATCGTCACGCGAGTTAACGGCCCATCATTGTATTCCTGCCGTATTGTCGTCTTCCTGCGTCCGATCAATCTGCATCAGGATCTATGGCCCCCGACACATTATCCAATTGCATCTGAATAGTGTTGAGTGGCAAACCTGTTGATGTTGCGCTTAAGCCATTTCGATAGACCGCTCGAGTCGCTAGGGGATTTATTGGTGTGTGAGAAATCGATTACTGCACTTATTTCTGTACAGCCACCGCTCAATCAGCAAAGTGACATTAACATACAAGTTTCACAGTTTCAAGTCTCCTCACTCAGGGAAATTTAATGTCGCATTCCCAACAACTATTACTGTCATTACGGTGTTTTAGAGACTTTCCCCTGGTATTTGTTTTCACCACGCTCGCCCCCCAGGTGTGTGTCATCGTCTGTAATTTGATTGTTCTGTTACGTTGCAACACTCGCTGCATTATTACTGACTATTGGTAGTTGACACGATGAACTCTGATGGCGGTTTACTCCTCTCTTGCATGGTAACGTCTGTGTATTCATGTTTGTTTCTTCCTATTTAAAGTTATAATAAAAACTTATATTTCATTAATCTAACAGTAAGTAGAAAGTTAAAGTGTTTAAATTGTTAAGTTTTTCTTGTTTTATTGTTTTTAATGTTAAGTTGTGTAATCAAATGTAATATTACCTAACCATTCTCCACACTACTGTATTAGTATTTATTCTGTAAGGGTTGTGTGTGTAAATAAATAAATAAATGTTTTAGTTTGGAATTTACTCTCGACGTGAAGCACGGGCAGTGTTTGCAGAAAGATCATGATAAATTGGTAATGAATAGTCGAGCTTTGCGGTGAAAACAAACGGATGCATTGATTTATTAGTCATATTGTAATGCAACTGATAACTGCTCTTGCCGCTTTACACTGATAAGTACAAAAAATACATATATATAAACGCCCAACTACTATCGCTGACCGTTTAATAGCCAAGTACTTAGTAAACACAATATAAAAGAAAGTCGTGTTAGTTACACTATTTATAACTCAAGAACGGCTGAACCCATTTGGTTGAAAATTGGTGGCGAGATAGCTTAGAACTGGGAGACGGACATAGGATACTTTTTACCCCGATCCTGTTGGTCGCATCGCTATATAGAGGGCGTTATAGTTTGTATGAAATACTGAAACTACACGAATGAAATCGCGGCGCGTCCACTAGTAGTGAATATTTAGAACACGATAGTTATTTATCTCCCTTTTAAATAATATTACAAGTTATCTTTTTCTGAACATACAAAAATCAGTTATCCAATGAGATATCAGTTTAGTTCTCACGCACATCAAGCTCTACTAGGTCGTTATTACCTCCGATCTGCAGTTACATCTCGTGTAATGTTCAATTGACCACTACCCGGTGTGGCTTCTGTCCACTGGTGTCCACTGGTTAGTGGTGGCGATAGAACCCGTTTGATAAAATCACGTCACATTACTGAATTGCTCCTTATTACATTCGTCGACGCGCGATAAACGGACCTTATCGATCCAGTTTTAAAACTATCTTTTTGTCCTTTTTGTGGCTTGTTCTAACTATCCAACTGGTTGGGATAGCCAATTAGCCAATATGGATTTTTTTTCCATTCTTCCTAAAGTAAAGTTAAAGAAAAAAACATTTATGACTGTATTTTTAAAAGATAAATAAAACTGAACTACCTATTCTTCTTCTTATTTAAAACAAACTACTTAAGATAATAAATTATGTACCTTGACTGTACAAAGGTTTTTGCAAGTTGGAAAGAATGGAAAAAAGATGAATCTATCCCAACTGGCCATTCCAACTAGGAACAAGCCTTTTTTTGTGAAATTCGTATATACATACATACACTTCACGCCTGTCTCCCAGAGGGGTAGGCAGAGACTACAGATCTCCATTTGTCACGGGCCTGACATACCCCTTTCGCTTCATCTACATTCAAACATCTTTTCATACATGACCTCCGGTTTCGAGTACTTTTCACGCCTTTTCACGAGAAATTCGTGTCTTTATTTTTCTTCTAAATTCCCATACAAGTTGTATTACAAGGTATCCGTGGCCACATCACTTTGTGCCACGAAATCCGATCCTTATTTAGCATGTCGAGTGACGACAGACAGATGCTAATTAATATCGTGTTGGGAACGGTGTGTTCCATGTTCCATCGAAATGAAGTGTTCTATTTTCAATTTATCCACGCCCGAACATCACTGGATCTAATTTTGATCGTTTATTCTTTTTAGTTGCGTTCGGATTTCGAATTAGAATTATCCCAGTGGTGGTTCACGCTGGCTGTCGACACTAGTAATAGAATACGGATTGACGTTTCGTAAACAAAACTCCGGAACATTGTCGGTTGGCACATTAGCGAATGTGATGATTAATTGTCATACTAGACGTCCATTGATGAACTTTGTCTTTTCGCTATGTGAATGAATTGCGTAAGCTCGTACCTAATTAGTTTTAATTGATTCAATATTTTAATTGTCTCGTTAAAAGTATGGCTGTTTATGTTCGTTCTGGTAAATTTAAACAAAAGATTTTTGAATGATAAACGTATATTATAAATTGTGTTACTGGTTTTATTGTTGTTTTGGCATTTATTTATTATCATCATCATTTTCCTGCCCTTATCCCACACTAGGTGGGGTCGGCGTAACACGTTTCTTTTCGCCATTCATCTCTATCATTTTTTTACCTTTTTATATTTTGTGTAATTTTTGTGCATTACATAAGTAGGATTTTTACACTTATATTATTATTATTTTCTCTTAATGTAATTAAATAATTATACACTGTATTTCTGTGTTAGCCTGTAAGTGAGTCAACATTTACCATGTTTTTGTTAAGTTTTTGTTTTAATTTATAACTTTTACTAGTGTATGTCTCGTTGGCTTCCCAAATAAATAAAATAAATTTTCACTTACGCACCTACTTACTAGTATTTAAAAAACACACGTAGAATACTTGATGCATTTCCCTATTACTATTCATTGGATAGAAGAAAAAAAACTACGTATTTTTACAAAATTTATTACCTTGTAAGCTAGAGTTCCGCTAGACCTCATCGCCACGGGCGGACGTCGAACCCTGGACCTGTCCATTTCCGGCGAGCAGTCATATTCACTCCTTGTGGCACACGAACCATAGATAATGATCCATTCTTTTGCTACGTGCACGATAAATACCAGCCGACTTATGTGTATCTTGTAATAGGTATTTTAATAGTCTTAACCTTTGGGGGAAAAAAAAAGATGCCATACGTGGGCGGTGAAGAGTTATAGCTATAACTGTGTACTCTGTGTTTAGATATATATTGCGCCATGCATATTTGTCTCGAACATAATAAGCAGTATCACAATCGTCGAAATTATCAATTTCATTGTCTACGTCTAACGCTTCCGCTTCAATTGGGAAATGAAAACTTACTTAGTTAAAGCTAGTTAAAGATTTTATTTTTTATTTTAAGTTGTTGTGAATTTGTTTACATACATACACTTCACGCCTGTTTCCCAGAGGGGTAGGCAGAGACTACAGATCTCAATTTGTCACGATCCTGACATACCCCTTTCGCTTCATCTACATTCATACACCTTTTCATTTGTTTATGTTTAAATTATTCTATATAAAAATATTATAAATACTTAAGTTAATATTTATTTTACTTTGCAATGCCCTTACAGGGCGTCATGATTGTTCTATAAATATTGTAATATCAAAGTGTACCATGATATGCAATAAATATACTGAATACTTATATCAGCATCCTTTTCACTTCACTTGACGTCTTTTAATCCCAAGACACTTGCTAAGCAAATGCCTACCACCAAGCGTATTTAACACAACGTGACAGGGGATGAGCCCATCGCCGTTATAGGGTTCAAACACCGTGTGGCGTGTGGCTTTCATCACGATGTTGTCCATCACCGTACGAACGTTGCGTTGCGTACATAGGCTCTGAAAAAGAGTTCCATTGGTACACGTCCTCCTTCCGGTTACTAGTCAAGTATCCGACCAACTGGACCACAGACTCTCACGCTCACATCCTTTTCAGTGTCTGAATATTCAACTGTATTCTGTGGTCCAGTTGGTTGGATACTTGACTTGTAACCGGGAGGTCCCGGGTTCGAGTCCGGCTACTGGACGTGTACCAATGGGACACTTTTTCAAAGCCTATGTACGTAACGCAACGCTCGTACGGTGAAGGACAACATCGTGATGAAACCCGCACACCACAAGGTGTGTGAACCCTATAACGGCGATGGGCTCACCCCTGTCACGTTGGGTTAAATACGCTTGGTGAACCGTGGGTACTTGCTTTAGCAAGTGCCTGTGCCTACCCCTCTTTGGGATTAAAGGCGTGAAGTGTATTTATTATTTTTTATATTCAACATCACAATTTTCCATGGCTATCAGCACGGTTCCTTGGCCTCTGTGTGTATATTTCTGGGCTATGTTTATATTCCCACATGATCGTCGGCGGCGGCGGCGTCTCGGCCGCTGATATCCCTGTCAATGGCTGTCAATCATCAGATGTCGTTAGCAAGTGTACATACACTGGTACTTGACTCACCGACTTGCCAAGTGTTATCTTTAAATGGGGGTTCCAAAAATTCCCTTAACATTTCTAAATACATAGTGTGACTGATATTCAGTTTTGAAATATCCACTGGACAAATCGATTATGAATTGGCAATACGTCCTATCTAAACCGTCGGATAACCCAAACGAGTCCAACTGAACGTTAACAATAAACATTCGACGGAATCTCCAGTTACGAAGGAATGGAAATGTCATTCCGTTCCGTTCAAGAGCTTTTACCAAAGCGACTTACCTACTTATATGGAAATTCAAGCGAGCTAATCGAAAACGGAATAAAAATAATCTAATCAAAAGGCAATATTATGTTCCGCCCACGTGCGCTCGGGGTCGCTGTGGGTCCGTTGCATCATTTTGCCCACGCGTTGGAACCGAACCGCGAACCTTCGCTTGTCAATTGCTTAGGAATTATTTCTTTATATGTTACGTCTCAGCATAATGTAGGCACATTCTCACAAAGGTATTATTTACAATTTCTTGCTCATGGTGTGCCGTTGAAGAATAAAATCTTCTGTTATGCAAATGAAGTGCGGCAACTATGTGGTTACTTGAAGCAGGCCTTTTGTGTGGGTATGATGTTACTTTGTCAAGTTTTGAAGTTCAATAATGAAGCGGTAATAAGTTTACTTTTCAAGTATCTACGAGTGTTGAAAATGTTTCATTCAAATTTTCGATAAGAAGGTTGTTATACTTCTGATGTATTTTTATAGCTACTTAAGTTATTTCATCTTTATATATAAAAATCAATGCCACTTTTAGTTGTAATGTTATAACTCAACGATGCCTTTACCGATTTGGCTAATTTTGGTCTTGAAATTATTCGTGGAAGTCCAGAGAACGTTTGTGTAGGGAAAATTTAAAAAAAATCGCTTGAAATTTGGGATGCAGGTACTAAACTACGCGAATGAAATCGCGGGGCGTCCAACAGTTAAGTAGATGGGTAACTTGTCATTGCCAAAGTCAATGCTTGAGGGTCGATTCTTACGGATATATTTTTTGATCAAACGTGTTTCCTATATCGTACAATGTGGGCGTGCGGTTAACCTACTGAAGTCCATCTATGGTTACTTGTCGTGCTTTTATAATAGCCATTCCATTATGTTAGACAGAAATTTACATTCATTAAATGATTTTTTTTTATATATTTACCTTCATCTTATTAATTACAGATCTGACTTATATGGGTGTGGTTCTAACACTAAAGTCACCTTGCTCGATGTTGATCTGGTATGTCATTTATCGTGGCCGCGGTTCCCTGTTCTGTGTCACTTTCAAAACTAATGATATTCTACAAATGGCGGAGAAGCATCCTCATTTCTGTCAATCTTTTTGCTTTCATCTTCCGTTCCAATACGAAACCGTCGTAAGAGCTCGACGTTCGGGAATATTGTGGGCTGTTTCTCTTCATCGGCTGCACAGCGGTCCGTTCTATAATTGAGCGATGCGGGAGAGTTCAACACATTGCGGTCCATCTTTTTAGAATGCGACACAAATAACGTTCTATATTTGAAAATTTATACGAATACAAAGTCAGAACTACATATGTCGCTTTTCCTCGCAGTTGTACAATGGTCTTTAATACTTTCTATTAAGGTGATGTGTTCAACTCGTTCCTTGTGATGATTTGTCTCCTTTATTTTGCGTGAAGAGAGATCGTAAGGTAGTTTAGTTATGCTCCGAGCCCTGCCGATGACCACATGCATCAATGTTTGTAAATAGAAACCTGCCTACTACCAAATGCCGGTTATCGGCTAGGAAAAACAAACATTTCACTGGTTCCGCGTCCATTTCTGTCCCGATACTATTACTCGTGGAGCTGCTAGATGACAAGAGTGCGATGGACGCGTGAAAACAGGGGTTCTCGTTAGAACCGAAATAATTTACGATCTACACATGTTACACAACTTGTTGGGCAGTGACACCTCTCCGTGTCTACTGGATGCTAGATATTTATTTATACCGCACCGCATCTTCAGTTTTGTTTACAAACAAAGAAGAGCTAAGGTACTTTTTTACTCACAAACTTTTTTTTTTATGCAGAAGACAAAAAAGTAATATGTAGGCACATTGTATGCTGAACGTTGCTCTATTTTTTGCTCCAAATAGTTTTCGGCTGTAAAAAGCAAGGTTATCTGAGCGTAAACAACAGAACAGTGGTCCAACGAAGCATGTGTTCGATGCACTCATAATGTGAGATAAGGACCAAACTTCCAGCGCTGTACCTACGCACCACTGCTTATCGAGCCCTTTAAGCATACGGTTGTGCATTTAGAATAATTTCGAGCACTTGTTTCAGAAAATTTTCATCAATGTTTTCCTTCTCCCAGTGTTCGGTACGTAGCAGTAGCTGACGCGTTCGGTTTACATTCTCTCACTCTGTTTGAGATGAGGGTTATTTTTGATCGCGATGTCCTATTTAATCTGGTTATGCGCGTGGCTCCTGCCTCTATCAGTTTTACGGGAACCGTTGCGTTTGACGTTGTGTTTTCCTCTTGCGTTCCTTATTCAAAATGATTAAATTTATACTTTCCAAGTTGAAGAAGGTGATTGATGCGTTCACATTTTCGATATTAATTTGTCGTGTGCCAGTCCGGCGGTGTTAAGTGAAGTGACGTGTTTACAAACATTGATTTCCTTTGTTACAGATCTATCCAGATCCAGAGTCGGAGAAGGCGATTATGAGCTCTGTGGTCTACTGCATCCATCACAAAGAGGGGTGCCAATGGTCTGACGAACTCCGCAAACTCAAGGTACGCGTTATCGCTGTTCCAATATTTGGCCCTTGTAGAAGTGATAAAATTTAATAACCAGTCATTGCGAGAGGGCAATCTGTCATCGACGTTTTATTTGCCCTAGCGTGTGTGTGACACATATCTTTATCTGAACTACATTACACGGTTTAAAAGCACGCACGCACGTCCCGCCTTTGCTGTGGTGATTACTTAACAGTCGTTAGCTAATGTGACTTTATTTTCGTAAATTGCCTGAGACTAAATTGAAAATTGAAATGGCCGATCTATTTCCAGGACTGTTTTGGGTACTTGCGTACATAAATCTCGCGCATATGGTTCACATATCGAGTGTTTGTTTTCCCTCCTGAATTTTTTTTTTCGCTTTCACCGCACCGCAATGATTTAGTATATCTATTGCTTCTATTTCTAAATGTAACGTTCAGCAAAGAAGCTAATAGTTTGTATACATTTAAGAACTCTTAAAAATTGTTACCATGTTATTATATTAGGCAGGTACTTACTAACGTTAAACTATTTGCTAACGACATGCTTGCAACTCTCATTGTAGGTAGGTACCTATACTAGAGGTATTATTTAGCTAGTTTTACAAAGAAAACGTCTGTTATCCAGTTGGTCGGATACTTGACTTGTAAGCGGGTCTCGGGTTCGAGTCCGGCTACTGGACGTGTACCAATGGGACTCTTTTTCAGAGCCTATATACGCAACGCAACGCTCCTACGGTGAAGGACAACATCGTGATGAAACCCGCACACCACAAGGTGTATGAACCCTATAACGGCGATGGGCTCACCCCCTGTCACGTTGGGTTAAATACGCTAGGTGAACCGTGGGCATTTGCTTATTAAGCAAGTGCCTCTGCCTACCCCGCTTTGGGATTAAAAGGCGTGACGTGTATTTTTTTAATTTAACAAATACCCCTAAATTTTAGACGACTTTTTTAAGGTCACCGAAATTTCCTCTGAAAATAATACATAGTACAAGTTATTCCTGGTAAATCATAATCTTTCCTAAATCATCATCATCATCAGTCCATACCCGTCCACTGCTGGACATTGAGTCTGAGTCTGAGCTAAATTCTTACCTAAACAACAAGAACCATTAAAAATCTATAATATTCAGGAAAAATGCTATCACCACTCAAACCTCTATGCTTACGAACCCTTCTCTGAAGACCACTCGACCTCCCAACCAAATTCAAATCTCAAACAGTCTTGCAAAAAAACCCTGTCGAATGCAAAAAGAATTTTCAAAATCGGTTCATAAACGACGAAGTTATCCGCGAACAAACATAAAAAAGCATATATACGGTCGAATTCAGAACCTCCTCCTTTTTTTTAAAGTCGGTTAAAAACTAACAGGCAACTATTCCGAACACCCCCAGGCGCACCTGAACACGTGCAAGCACGACGCTGTGCTGTGCGCGGCGCAATGCGGCGCCATGATACCCCGTGTGCTGATGCAGGACCACCTGCGCTACACCTGCGCACGGAGGCGAGCTAACTGCGAGCACTGCGCTAAAGAATTCTCTGGAAGCGCTCTTGAGGTTTGTCTTGAATGCTTTCTTTTTATTTATTTATTCTGACAGCTAACGTACTCTGAATGTTTTAGTAACGACTTAGGAGAATGTAGTACCTGGCTAGCTAATAACATAACAAAATAACATTACATAAAATAAGCTTGAGAATATGAGCAGCCAAGCCGCTGAACGGGTCATTTCCGATCTCTACCCTAGAGTTTTCACCCTAGGGTGAAAACTGGGAAACGTATGTCCGAGAATTTACACCAAGCTGAGTAAATAACAGGAATCTTGATCTATACTCACGTCCTATTCACCACCCCGATAATGTACAGTTGACTACCAACACACTTGAAAGTATGTATGCACGTTTAGGGTGAGAGATCGGAAATGCCCGCTGAACGAATTTGATGTCACTTTTGATAAAAAAAAATGTCATTCTGCTGTGCATGTTGTGAAAGTTATGACTTGGTTTAATTTTGTGTCTCCGAATCAATGTACAATACAAAATACAGTTCAGAATCAATGTAGGTACTGTAATCAAAAAACCATCTCAAGAAATCGATAGACCAATGAAATATTAAAACACATACTTTGAATCCTAAAATATTCCGATAAGATATTCACCAATGCATCTGCGCTTTTAGTAGGTACCCGTCTATTCGCATCGTTGATAAATCGCTACAAAAACCTGACGAATTTCTATAGGGATTTAGCGGACACGTTGAAGATTATCAAATGTGTCCATGCAGCACTTTGTTTATTGTATCAGCGAGGTAGGTAATCCTTGCTGTCGTTCACATTCCAAGACATATTCTTTCTAAACAACGTTGATGTGCTTGGATTTTAAACAGATCGCAGTGTCAGGAAGTTTATTTTAATAAAAAGAGAAAAAACATTTCTGTCCGCGCTTTTAAAAATCCTCTATACTTTAATAATAACTGAAACGTAAACATTGTCTATTGGTAGACAACGTGTGTTTTTTTTTTACGATTTTTCGACAGCTCCGAAAAAACAACAGCAACAAATCTCGCGCGTTTCCTGTCTTGGTTAACGTTACAATGGATTCAGAGATCACAAGATTCAATCGATTGAATTTCTTTTGAAATGATGACGTCTCTTTTATTACCATCCACTTTACATTCACTGTTTGGAGTGTGTGTCTTTCACAAGAACAAAAGTTTATTAATGTTTTCATCTTCGTTGCGTTTCTGTGCTTTACAAATCTTGTCTGTCTCTGACGCCAAGTTCACCTATATGTAAGCTGGACCTTACATGGTTGTAAAGTATAATTTGCAGTAAGCCTTGGCGATTTGAAAAGATGCCAGTTTCTTCCCGGATCTTCTGGCCAGTAAAAGAAATTAATTCGAACCGGGGACGTTTACTTTTGTTTTTAGTCATAAATGACGTTCATCAAGCTTTGTTGTATATCTGTATGTTATAGCACTTATAACGATGAAATAAAGAAATTTTGACTTTTGACATTTTGACTTTTGTCGTCCGCAAATGTTATAGTTTTGGAGATGTCCTAAATCAAGTTTTCCTCATTCCAGGAGCACCAAGGCAACTGTGGCCACGAGCCAGTGTACTGCGAGAACAAGTGTGGGGCGAAGGTCCAGAGGCGGCACACACAACAGCACATGCAGCAACACTGCAACAAACGGCTAGTGCCGTGCCGCCACTGCAGCCAGCGGTATACTCAGGTAGGTGATTTGACTGTTTCAAA
>SJJU01010449.1:0-16046 GCA_012932125.1 Conopomorpha cramerella | reverse complement strand
AACATTGTTTTTGGCTTTCATATAATATCTCCGGAACACAAATGACATTTTTAGAATTATTTGTATTGGTAAAATCTTACGTAAGCAAACTTTTTATTACACATTCCTATAAATACGTGAACATTCAAATCAAAAAGGACTTTCCTTTGTTTATTTACACGATAGAAAAGTGCGTAGAAATAAAAGTTTGAAGGAGAATGAGAAGTTCACCAATCAGTCTGTCAGCTCAACGCCAATAAAAAATCTTACGTTTCAATATCGCCGTAACAACAAAGAAACCACTTTAATCTTGTTTTCGTTTAATTAAGAAAAACTTACGCAATTTACCATAAATAACAAAAGTACTCCCTTAAATCCCCGAAGTGATGATAGGTGTTATCATCACTGGGAAGCTTCCAATACAAACTCAGTTTCCTTCGTAATCTGACAAAACCGAAACGTTTTCTACCATTGTCAACAATGTCACGCTGGTCTGTCAGCTGACTTCAAAATGACATCTGTCACTTTCATTCCAAAGTTGAGTGCGGCATGGGTCGGTGTGTTATTGGGAACAGAAAAAGTTTTATTTGTAATCGACTATCACACGGATTTTTTACTTATTTCTGTATACATTATTAGATATTTTTCGTTTCGGCGTTTAGTGCATTCATTGAAGTGGTGTCCCGGTAGTGAAACTTCACTGAGGAATTAAGGTTTGTGTACGAGTTTGTTATTTTATAATGGTTTAGATTACAAATTCTTATCTTCATACGTTAGACATATTAGAAATTATTAATTTATAGTATCCCATTCAATTTCATGCCAAAATAATCCTAGTCACCTTAATTACACACATTACCAGTTACATTATAGGTTTCTTAACACAAACATTATTTTTTGTACTCACATTTATGGCAAGTACTTAGTATCTAAAAATGCAATGTTTTATATGAACTCTACTGGATAACAAGCATGCACACTATTAGGCTTTCTAGTTTCTTCATAAACTACATACATCTGGTGTACCTAACTGCAGTTTCTAAAAAGAGTAATAGACTCATTAAGGAGACATTATGTTGTTAAGGCTCTTCCTAATCAAATATTATAACAGTACTTTTGCCTACAGTTTCTTCTGTAATAATCAAGCACCTGTTTTATTTATTTGGTTTAGCTTTTATGCCTAGTACTGCCGTGTTTTCCCCAACCACCACCTAAATATAAAGACGTCGGGCATGTGGTAAGCAAGTCAATGGCTATGAATGCTTCATGTCAATACCTAGGCTGGAAATTGCTTTATGAACTGTTCTAATGTTCATTTACAATTGTGTACAGTACAGGGCATCTTTCACAAAGGTTCAATCATTAATTTCAGCCTATGTTCTAGATATTTATTACTTATGTTTGTGTATTTATGTTACATAAGTATATCAATCTCTTATAAGGGTGATGCAATCTGTACCTGTTGATACATTAAGTATTTGAAATCACTAAGATAAGTTATGAAGAAAATAACAAAAGTTGTTACATTAACAATGCAACTATGAAAATTCATAAATGGATTAGCAGATGTGTCCAGTAGTTAAATTGTCATCGCCACATATGAAACTTCATTGTATGAAGGTTGCATGCATCATCTTGCTCTCCCTTTCTCAGTGATACAGCATGACAAAGAGAATGTTGTGCACTTAAATTAACCTACTGTGACTACTCTCAGTATAGTAGAATCAGGGAGTAGGACCTGACAAATCAGAAATGAAGTGATCCGACAGAGGACCAAAATCATCGACATAGCTCATCATTTTAGCAAGCTGAAGTGGCAACGGGCCGGCCATATTAGCCGTAGAACCGATGACCGTTGGGGCAAACAAGTTCTTGAGTGAAGACCGCATCTCGGCAAAAGGGAGTGTAGGATACCCTCAGGCAAGGTGGACTGATGATATACGCAAGATGGCTGGCAGAAGCTCACAGTGGCATGCAATCGGAGAGGCCTATGTCCAGCAGTGGACAAGTATGGGCTGATGATTACTACTACTACTACATTAATACTTTTAAAAAGTTGCTGATCCAGCAAACATTGTTCTGCCAATATACATTGTTAACAGTGTTTCTCTACTATTATATGCATGTATCATACATGTAAACTTTCTCAAGAATCACTCTAATTACTAAAGAAAACTGCATTTAAATCCGTTGCATACTTTTCTAGATCTAAACATACATAGGGACAGACAGCATTAGGCTTTGTTTTATATTATGTGATGATTCCTTATCATCGTCTGAGACTTGTATACTATTACTGAAAGTAGTTACATTAATAAAATTTCTTATCTATCTTAACTTAATTCTTTAACTTTATCATTTGACTATTTGACACCTTTTGTCAACCCTACCCTTGACATGGTTTACTATTTTATCTTGTTTAGACTGCTATGGTAGTACCTACTATTTATATTCATAAATAGATACTAGACGACTATTAGAAAATTATAGTTCTCGAAAACCTGGTACAGAAAAGTTTAAAAATAATGCCTCTTTTAAAAACTTTCATGTTCACCTTTTCATATGTTAAGCCTAGTTCAATAAAGTGTTTAGATCTGAAATGAATTGCAAAGAGTAGCCCTACTCCGAATCACGGACTAAAGGCGTACCTCTTGTCGGGTTGCCTCGTAAAATCTACGTAATGTATTTAATATAGATATAGCAAGACTACCAACTGACTGATATGCGCAAGATGGTTGGCAGAATTTGGATGCGAGAAGCCGAAAACAGATCACAGTGGCGTGGAGAGTCCAGTCCAGCAGTGGACAAGTATGGGCTGATGATGAAGACTACCCTCTGGCACGTGCCCCCAATCCCTGTCGTTAATATAACTAACGTTATAAAGCCACATGCTATTAATTCTAGTAAAAAAATCGAAAAACGGTCAGTGTTTCTGGTTAAATTCTACTCATGCTATAATCGATCTCTTCGCAAACTAAACAGTTTGCCCTGTATTGTGACAAGTCCTAATCATAGTAATTGATGGCGGAGGATCGGCCTATATAGTACAGATCGGTCATAAGCATTCGTAGTAAGCACACACTCACCACATCACACACACACACACGCAATAAGATGCGTAACAGTGAAGAAGCCGTGTGGTGATGGTGAAGAGAACACATTGTGTCACCACCCCAGCCCAACCTTCGGTGACCGAGAGATCCCTCCAGAAGACAGGCAGCCGCGCTCTCTGTGAGTTAAACCACAACACCAATGCCAATCGCCAACCCGCCTACTAAGCTGGGCGATTCTTGGCATTTCCCCCCAAGGAGGTCCTCGTCAGTAAAGATATGTCTGTATACAAGCTGTACCCCAGCGATTATACGTAAAGCTTATCCTGTCCTGTTCCTCTGGGGATTTCGGTATAAATGTGAAAACGGTAAAAAGTTTTAATGGAGAAAAAAAAACGGACTTCACATACCTACTTAGTACGATTTTAAGACTTACTTCGTTTCCGCATGGATGCAATTGTCTGAACTGAATAGAACACACCTCAACCAGCTATCGTACAGAAATATAAGCATAAAAAATAAAGGCGAATTGAGAACCACCTTCTTTTTTTAAGTCGGTTAAAAAGTAACAAACATCCAGACATAAGTTTTTCGTTTATATTATTAGCAGTGGCGTGCACACCATATAGGCCAAAAGACACTGCCTGCCTTAGTATTTTGGTTACCCGACCTAATAATACAGAGTTATTGCTAGATTTTTTTTGTTGTACTCACGACATACGCTAACGAAGGTCCTGTATTTTGTGGGTGAATAGAGATGAGTAGGTTGAAGGTTCCTATATTTCGAATAGTCATCTATACATAGGTGTCAATCCTTGGGGATTACTGCCTACTTTGTCGTAAAAGCCAGTGCACGCCACTGATTATTAGTAGGATACTCATACCAGCTGTTGAGAATACCAAACATTTTTTAAATTACTAAACGGACCAAGGTCAAATCAATATTGCTAATACCTACTTTCGAGAGTTAATGTACATTTGATTGTACCGCTGCTGATGACAATAATAAACAAACGGGCAGTAAATAAAATGTGCGACAGTAACCAAGTGGTCGAACGTATCGCAGTCTGAAATGTCATTGGTTCAAATCCCACAGTAGGGCACATGTGCTGTGCTCTCGCAGTTGCATTGCTCTGGCATATCAGTGTAAAACTGTTTTTTTAGTTAAATTCATTTCAATGTGGTCCACTAGTTCAATAGGCCTAAAATACGATTTCATAAACACTTATGATAACTTGAAAACGTACTGTATTATACTGAGTGTAAAAGGAATTTATTCGCATTTCATACTGTACTAAAATCGAAAATAATTTGTAGCATCTTATCGACTGATCTAGAAATTCGTAGAGTTCCAACTGAACAATCTATCTAATAAGGAAATTGTTCACTATGACGCATTAAGCCCTCAACATTCACATTTTTACTATCTACATACAGTATTTTTATGGGGATTATTACATGTTTACTTTTTTTAAGTAAAGCAAATAACACGCGGAGTTGTAATTTTAGGTAGGTAGTTATCCATTTGGAGAACACACTATGTAGGTATGAGCTACAGCTAGGTACTTACTCACTTAAATGTATAGCAAAATAGCGTCTCTAAAATATTCACTTTTGGGATAATCAAAGGATAACTAAACTAAGAAACTAAAAAATATTCCCTTTCATCTGTTTTGCAACAAAATCATGCAGATCAGGGGGCCGCAATACCGCTACAATGCCAGAGCGATAAAATTACCAGACTTGTAGTAGACTTAGGTCCCAGATCATCAGATTGTAATTTCCAAACCCTTTGAAGTGTGATTTATACTAATTTAGGCGAGCACTTGTGCTAGTTTCCATATATGGCAGCTAAAGGTACGTAAGAAATGCAATTAGAAATATATCTTGCTTACCTCGAGCTTCCTTGGCGCCACTAGATCGCAAGGATGACACAGTTTAATCTAAAAGGAGTAGGAGTATCTATTCATAGAAGTTTTCTTTGCACAATTCATATGTAAACTACTCTTCTTCTAGTCGTTAGTGATGCCAAAATCGAAGCTATAATCTTATTCAGAGGACTTATCAACCAACCAACTCGATTTAGACTGCCCACCACTGCTTTACAGAAATCGTAACGCTAATATTAGTTTTCTCTGTTGATAGAATTACTAAGTGTCATCTTGCACATTATTGTACTTACTACCTACTTATATTTCCTTAGGATTATTTTAAGGAGCTAATGTGCTGTTCCATAGATAAATATGGCATCAATTTATGATAATTAAGACGTTAGTCCAGAAAGAGCACCTACAGTTGTTATAATATGTTTCTTATTACTACCACAGAAATGCAGCAGATCCAAGGCATTCCGATCTACCTACGGCGATGTATTCTAATAGCTGTACACATTAGACTGATTTACCTATCTCACTTACAACTACATTGTGTAAACGAGACAAACGACGCCTCGAGCATGTCCAAAGTAATTATGTAGTGAAGTACTGTTATAATATAATAATTACTCAAAAATTACAGTTGTGAACATATCTGTGAAAACACAATCAATACAGCACTTCCGTTGTAAACACAAGCTTCGTTGACCGCGACAGTGTTGAAGTGATTATCAGATAAGCAAAGTATCTCAATTCGTTGTTTATCGTACAAATCTGAAATCGGCTTTAAAATTATTGAAAAGGTGGCCGGCGTCACATGTGCAGCGTTGAGTTACATTACGCGACGTTGGAGTTAAATATCGCATTTCGCAACGCACCGCATAGCCGACCGGACAAATATTCCTCGTTCGCCTTGACTTAGCTTTTTGACTGTGACTACCGACAAGTGCAAGGAGAATAATCAGGTTAACACCACTTCTAAATACTTGTTACTATTTGTACTGCCAATCTATGTTTTTCTTTTTGCGTTCTTTATTTTGCACAAAACTATCAGTCTTTTAATTTATGAACAACTGATTACTTGGAGGATTTTGTTTGCGATAAGATACTTTTATTTGATTTTTATTATCGGCATCATCAGTCAATGTCGGTGATGTGTTGTTTGTGTGGAGGTTTTGTTATTCTTTTGTTATTTTGTAATTTAGTTGTTCAGCGTTGAAGTGAGCGTATTGTGCAGGATGGGTCGGTTGCGGTGGGGTGTGGCCGGAGCGGGGATGATCGCGCACGACTTCCTGACGGCGCTGGGCACTCTGCCTGCCGACCAGCACACTGCGCAGGCCGTCGCAGCCAAGGACCTCGACCGGGCCACACGGCTCGCATCACTCCATAAAATACAAACAACATACGACAACTTCGAAGCCCTCGCCCGGGACAGCACAATAGGTAATTTGTCACATATGATAATCACCCAATTATCCTCGACGACTGTACATAATCTGCTTTCCATTATTTGCTTACTGGGCGTGACCATCATCCTCGCGACACATTGTCACTATCATCTAACAATCGCGGCGCTTAATTTATTCATAACACCTACTGGCTGAACGCTACTTTTCTTGTTTCCAGACATAGTGTTCGTCAGTGTGGGTAACCTGCAACACTATGAGATAACTAAGCTAATGTTAGAGTGCGGGAAGCACGTGCTGTGCGAGAAGCCGATGGGCATGACGCATACTCAGACCAAGGCAGTGGTGGAGCTGGCGCGGGAGAGGAAGTTGTTCCTACTGGAGGGCATGTGGTCGCGGTTCTTCCCCGCGTACGAGGCACTCAGCGACCACCTCGCCTCGGGCGGGCTGGGCGACGTTTATCACATTAATGCCCAATTCGGTGTGGAAATTAACGATATTGAAAGAAACCTGTAAGCCTATTATCATACCATTGATCATTCAAAGGTCAAAGGGAGGGCGAGCGGTTAAGATAAAAAAAAGATCACTAAACCTTGACTTCGGAAATCGTTGCACTTAACAGCAATGGTACCAAGGTTGCTTTTTTGGCGCGGTGCGGTGTCGCATTATTTTTCCGCCTTATTGCTCTGACCTCTGGATGTCTCATCATTTGTATATATTTATATTGTTTCTTATTGCTTATGAATACTTTCACGCTTCATCATATTTTAACAACAAGTCGATTATTGTAAGGTTACTTACAGTAAACAACTAAGTAGGTACATTGAATTGTACCTATTCTGATCTTTAAACCAAACTAATTTATGGCGTTTGTAAACAAATAAATATAAAGCTGAAACACAATTATTAATACATAGCGTTATAAAGAAGATACTTATATATACACATATTATTACGTCCAAAACGAAACTACCATTAAATTTCGCCTCAATATTCCCTTAATAACTGATAAAATTTCAGGATGAAAGACTTGGGCGGCGGTGCCGTTCTCGACCTAGGATTATACATGCTACAGTTAATACAATTTATATATAAGGAGCCACCAACGGATATAGTATGTGTGGGGCACCTGAGCAAGGCCGGCGTGGACGAGTCGCTCTCCTGCGCCCTGAAGTTCAAGGACGGCAAGACCGCAACGCTCTCCGCACACACGCGAGCCACGCTAGCGAATAGAGCTGAAATTGTCGGGACCAAAGGAATCATTGGTGTGAGTAACACATTTATTTTCAACTGGATAATCAAACTGCTTCGACATGCGTGCCGGGTGTTTCCCACCTGTTGCTATGGTAACACCTTGCAATTGAAGCTAGAGAATGGAAATGTCAAATGGTAGAATACAACCGGCGTGTCACGATTCATTGTCCATCTATTCTATACTCTTCTCAAAAGAAGTGATATTGGTACCAAGGTCTCCAGGTCCGTAATTAATTATCACCTACTTACATATTTTGGATATCTCACTCTGGTACGATAAAATGCTGATGTCTATTGTGCATTGCTCTTGATACTGACTTTTCAACAGTTTACACAGTATATCAACATCCTGTAATAAAGTACACACATCAAAAGTGTCTAGGGATCAAGTACATTTTAGAAGATTGCAATCAAGAATATATTTTACAAAAACTGTATTCATTCATAATTTATTCAAAATGTGATAAGTCATTGATACAGGCATGGGGAATTAAGTAGGAGACCGACCAATCCAGAAGAATAGATTTGATTTAAATAAATTAGATTTTTTTTAGAGCTACCTTGCAGTTAGATAGATATAGATAGCCTAATCTAATTGTTACATTACATTGTTTAATTTACCTAAATGGTCATTTACATTAGGAGAGTAGAGAGAAAACTCGAAATGTGTATACATGTAACGAATATCGTACTCGAAAAACACGTTCTCAAAACAAACTCGCCTGTTAGAGACACGAATCATGTGAACTGCGACTCACGACAGGGTTCGTGCTCGAAGGGCGTGTTTCTCAACGTCGTTGTCAACGTGTAGGTGGTTGGAGTCAGTGTTTCAAATAGAACAAAATATAAATAAATTCATGTAAACATTCGAGTTCCACTTTACACAAGGAGAAAATTCGAATAAAATATAATAGTACAAACGCAGAATGCGAATTCGAATGGAGAAAATCGTCTTACAAAACTCGTTTATGGTTTTCGCATGCTAGTTTTTGTTAATTTGGCCATAAACATTTGCTGTATTTGCGTAACGGTCTCGTCGGGCAATATTCGATTTTCGTGCGTACGAGAAACTCTTCTAATGTAAATTACCCTTTTCAGTTCTGTGTATCGATCATAGGGTTTGAAAAATGGCTTTCCCATTGATGCACATTTCTTGTTAGATTCAGATTGAAAATCGTTCGACTGCAAGTGGATTGATCCAACCATTATATTATGTTTTTAATCTGGATTTTCGGGTGGGCGGCGAAAAAACCGTTTTGAATAGTTTGGCGAATCAGGCATACTTACGTATTGTGTAAAATAATGGATTTCCGCAACGTTACGCCTGATGAAATTCAGTACCAACCTACATCCGCTCTGTGATTCTTCGTATATTTTTTCTGCACTAATGTAGTCATGTAAATAAATCAGGACAGTGTTGGTTACATTATTCTTTCTTTTTTGTTTCTCAAAATTATTTCCCAATAAATACAGACATACAGAGTGTAAAAGGACTCCGAGCAATGGTTTTAGAATCGTTGTTGGGCTCGTCAATATGAACCACTTTTACTATGGCGTAAAATGCGGGGAAATGAAAAAAAAATGTCAATCCCCATACAAAATGATATCTCCCGAGGCAAAAAAAAATCTATTTTGTATGGAGATGAAAATTTACTTTAGAGAAGTAAGGAAATTTACTTACGAGCCCGAAAATGTTTCTAAGACCATTGCTTGGGGTCCTTCTACACGCAGTATAACATGTGAACAATAACACGCGTCACCCGAAATCAGCGGTAACCTCACGGTTCCTCAGATAGCACAGTTTCTCTGATAGAGATCTTTCTTATCTGCGTAACTAAAAGTCAGTGGACTTTTTCTAGGCCACTATTCTTTTCCAAATCTCGATTCAGTTTGTCTTTGATTTTAAGCGGATTTTCTTTATCGTTCGTAGGCACTATCTGTTGTAGTCCAGAGTATCGAACTCTTTGTTTGACAATATTTTCCTACCTATTTAGGCCTGATATGTTTACTTATTTTTTAATAATATTAAATGGCTGGTTTTCTGCACTGCAGCTCCCTCCGTATCACAAACTCAGCCTATGTCAGCTCTGGATATAATAATACAATTAACTATTGAACCTAGGCCCTATATGTTACGATTTTGTACTCCAATAATTGTACAACATGAATAATAAACAAATATATACTTAATGACATAAGCAGCATAACACTTATAGAAACCAAACAACGTACTCAATTCATATTTACTTTACAAAATACACTTCACGCCTTTTATTTCTAAAGCGCAAGCAGAGGCACTTCCTAAGCAAATGCCCACTGTTCACTAAGCAATAACGTATTGATCCAACGTGTATTTATAACCTAATAATAAATAAATAATCCTACCTGTAATGTCATACGGAGCTGAGACGTGGACACTGACGGCACGGCAGGCCCACAAGCTCAAAGTCGCACAGCGTGCTATGGAAAGGGCTATGCTCGGCGTTTCTCTGAAGGATCGAATCAGAAATGAAGTGATCCGACAGAGAACCAAAGCCATCGACATAGCTCATCGTTTTAGCAAGCTGAAGTGGCAGTCGGCCGGCCATATTAGCCGTAGAACCGATGACCGTTGGGGCAAACGAGTTCTCGAGTGGAGACCGCGTCTCGGCAAACGGAGTGTAGGACGGTGGTGACCAGTGGCGTGCACACCATATAGGCAAAATGTCACTGCCTACCTTAGTATATCGGTTACCCGACCTAATAATAGAGTTATTCCTAGATCCTTTTTTGTTGTACTCACGACATAGGCTAACGAAGGTCCATTGTTTTGTGGGTGAGATCTATGTTCCTATATTTCGTAAAGACAAGTTACCTATACATAGGTGTCAATCCTTGGGCATTACTGCCTACCTTGTCCTAAAAGCCAGTGCACGCCACTGGTGGTGGCAAGGTGGACTGATGATATACGCAAGATGGCTGGCAGAAGCTGGATGCGAGAAGCCGAAAACAGATCACAGAGTATGTCCAGCAGTGGACAAGTATGGGCTGATGATGATGATGATGTATTTATGACACCTAGAAACTTCCAATTAACATTTATATGCTCGTAAACAAAGCGCCTGTCGGCCGCTGGAATCGAACCTGTGACAGAACCTAGACATACTGACCACTAGACGAATTCGCCCGTTAAATACTAGAGTAGAAACAACACTATGACGTATTACTGATATCGAGTCGATAATCTTTAAATCAGTGCAGATGTCGCACTGTGATATTGATTTAAAATAAAATGATATTTTTATCAAATTTAAGAATCGAATTTATTCATTACGATACGGTTATGAATGACGTAATGTGAGCGGAAATTTCAATATTTTTTTTGTAATGAGAATTGACGAACAATTAAACGAAACAATATACGTGATGGACTGTGGTAACAGGGCCATTCTTTTAGCCAGAGCATTGTTAATAGGTCGAAAATATCCATGACGTACGAGAAGAATCACCGCGTCAGATTTTTCCGTAAGACCTCCTCTTTATTAGGTACGCAAATTAAAATTGCCCTTGAATTGTCTGCATTGATAATAATGTATCTAATCTAACTGTATTCTCAGAATTGATTATATTAGCTTTTTTTTAGATAGTCTAGCGCAAATTGCATAAAATGTTAGGTACTTTATGAATATACAACAGCAAGATAGATCCCTGGAGCTCTCGTAAAAGCGTACAAGAACCGGGACAGATGATAAGGAGACGACAATCCTTGGATTCTAGTCGTTTTTTGCAATAGTACATAATTTGATCCTGATACAGTTATTGCAGTTCAATAACTGTATCAGGATACTACCAATTCAGTGTACTACCAATTTTGTTTACAAAAAAAAACGCAATTTGCTGGAACAAAATCAACGGTGTACTAGATTTCTAGACCGAGAGATTTCTAGTCGTTATTCTGCGTCACAGTTTCTATTCAAGTCTTCAAAATTTACCCTTTTGTGACCTAGCCTTGTTCTTAATAACCTAGGATACTGTTCCCCAGGGTTCGTTTTTAGACTTGTCGTCTATGACTATTACCGCCGCAATGGCTGTCCGATCCTCGAATGACTACGACGAACCTTAAAGTGCTAAGCAAGGTCAACTGTTACCTCAAGGTTGAAAGGTTACCCGCGATCACCGTAACCAGGTGGGCTAGGAACGCTTTACAATTCATCCTGTCACGATCTATAAACGTGACTGTATGTAGGTACATCTACAATATCGGAGTTGCTTGTGCTTACCTAAAATAATTTTCTACTAACACATTACCAGGTCTTATTACGATGAGGAAGCAATAATCTTCCGCGATATTTCCTTACCTTGCGCGATAGTAGGTCGATATGAAGTAGGTACATGCATACGTAATGAATCTCAATTTAATTTTATTTTGTAACTTGTCTGCAAGTATGTAATAATGCCTATTTCTGATTAGCTAAATTTGAAATAGTAAAAAAATATATAAACTCCATTCCCTAGTGTATCGTAATTTAATACTTCGTATACGACTCACTGATTCACAGATCAAGGGGGCCTATTATTCTTTCGCTTCAGTCATTTTACATATGAACGACGAACAGGATAAATCCCGCCAATTATCTATGTTACTTTGACGAAGCTTTGCCGATATAAATTTGTATATAATATTTTAAAATAGTTACTTTAATAATAAGTTTACGTCACAATAAACCTCACCCTGAAATATTAATAAAAATATGCCGTCCTTTTAGGCCTTACATTACTTTCAATTGAACTTACTATAACTACAATATTACTAATTAATTAAACGATGGCGGTGACTTGCGAGACATTTTTATTTGACATGACTGTTATTTTTTTATTTTGTATTAAAATTATTTTGACATGACTACAATAACTTCTTAACGAAAAAAAATAAGTTGAAATAGATATTTGAACTTCGCATCAGCCTTCATTGACTCGGTCAGCGTGGGACGCACTGCGTTCATGACCTTAAATTTTTATTTGTATTCAGACAATGCGTAACAAATTATCAGTGCAAAATGTTGGTAATGCAATTACAAACTTCAATTATCAAAACTCGCCTACGCACCAATTCAAAGTACACATGCACACAGTAGTCGTGTTTTTAATGATTTAATGTTATCAAATACTACAACTGCGTCTCATTTTTACGACTGAAGGCGTCGAAAGGAATCTTTCTCAATTCGACCGTATACAGAGTGTGAAAGGACCCCGAGCAATGGTCTTAGAAACGTTGTTGAGCTCGTCAATATGAACAACTTTTACTATGACGATGTAGGGAAATTAAAATAAAATTTTCAAGCCCCATACAAAATTCCATTGCAAAAAATAGTCTTATTTGTATGGAAACGACAAAAAAATTGTCATTGTCGACATAGTAAAAGTTGTTCATATTGGCGAGCCCAACAACGTTTCTAAGACCATTGCTCGGGGTCCTTTTACACGCACGATTTTTATTGAGGTTTGTACGCGGATACTTTTGTCCTTTATGGACCGATTTTGATGATTCTTTTTTGTTGGAAATAAGATATTTCAAAGGTTGATTCCATGCTAAGGAAGTCAGGGTTTGATGATGACAAACCAGATAAAACTGGACGGGAGGGGCGTAATCAAATCGTAAGGGGGGTTGAAATCGGATATTTTTGTTTAAAACGATTATGTATAAAACATGTATGATTCAAATTGTCAATTTCCGAATCAGATAAAATATTGCACAATATGGATCTTTGATTAGAGACAATCGGCTAACTTAGTAGATCGTCGTCTATCATAGGCTTTAGGGCTGGTCGGAGTATAGTCTGTATCTAAAAAAAAAGTCAGCATAGTAGCTTTTGTGGTACCGGTTTTGCTGGAGCCTCTCTTGGGTGCGACGAGTTGGACCGGGTGCCCTTCGGGATTTTCCTAGTCCTCCTCGCCGTTGCACCAGAAATGGCCACCATGGCGTTTTGCCGGCAACTGGGCTCTTACCTGTTACCCCGATAACCCCGCTGCTATCCCCGTGGTGGCGATGTATCCATGCGGTATAGTCTGTGTGTGGTATATAATGTAGTCTGGGTTTTGTTGGTACGTAAGCGGTATTTTGATAATTTCAGTTTGTTTAGAACGCATTACATTTTACAGGTTAGACAAGAACATTATAAGGCTAGAAAATTATTTATATATACTCGTTGAAACATTTCGTATTTCGATATCGATGCTTGACAGAAAATTATACCATTACGTTGTGTACGTATATTTCCTGAATTAAAAATCCTTGTATTTTATGGATATCGATTAGGTGTAAACCAGTAGATACGGTTGACCGAAACGTCTTATTTATCTTGGGCTGTTTCCATTAAAAAATATAACGTTATACGTAATAGGATCCCCGCTAATATCTTGACAGAAATCGATAAGCTGACCTACTGGTCCTTTGGCCTTCCACATCTAACCGTTGAGCTGACCAATTACCTGTCACACCTGTCACCGACTTTCCGTATGACGGCTGTGACACCCTAATAGCACACAAGTCAAATCCTTAATAATATGCTATAAATGTGAATGTAAATTGGTTTTTATTTTAGTTCGTTTTGTTTTATGTAAATTATTGGATTTTGTCGAAACTTTTTGGGGAGAAACCCTAATAATTAGTACATATACGTAGTATAAAACAAAGTTGCATCTCGCTGTCTGTGTATGCTTAGATCTTTAAAACTACGTAAAGGATTTTGATGAGGTTTTAGTGTTTCTTGAGGAAGTTTTCTAGTTATTATACATGTATGCTATTATAATACATGTATTGCAAACACTGCAAATAATCTTTATTGGTAAAACACTCTAGCTGATGAAAGGAATGAAAGCTTGGCAAAGGCTAGATGTAGACGATACGGGGTTTTTTCCGCAACACGACATCCTCGACAGCCGCTCGACGCCTATTGTGCGTGATTTGGGTGGCGCTACTCCCAACCACGCCAGCTCCTCGAGGAACCGCAACAAACGCCTTGTGTCCTTGACGATCTCCTGCAGGAACCGTTGTAGCCAGCCAGTAGGCTATATTGTATGCCAAAATATTGTGACTCTCTAATTAAGTTACTCACAAATGTGTTTACAATGAATTTCCCTTGATTCCTTGGACATGTACCTACACTACACATACATACTGCGAGCGTTAAGTAATAGTGCAAACATTATTTCCGTGACAAACTGGCGCAACTATGTACTATATGAGCTGACTCATTTAATAGAAGTAGAAAACATGACATATTTCACGATACTTATCATGTCAGATGAGTAGATAAAGTACCCTACATGTCCTAGGCTCGTATTCTGAAACAATACTCCAGTGTTGCTTGAGTACAGTTTGCGTCATTACACAGGATGATAGCGAGATAAATGACACTTGAGCAGAGATTTATTCTTAAGGGGAGTTTGAGAATACGGTCACTGGAACTCCGTAACATCTCTATTGTGATTCACACGATCTATGCTACCCTGTACTGTGGGTGCCAGAGACTGATATACTTTCATAAATACTTTTAAATACATCATCATCATCAGCCCATACTTGTCCACTGCTGGACATAGGCCTCTCCAATTGCACGCCATAAATACATACATAGATAAATAAAACACCCAGACTCACACAACAAATGCCTCAGCTCATCATTCAACATCTCCATCATCATTAGCCCATACAATATTTCGCTTCGTGTCAATTAACGGCACACTACCGTAAACTATGATAAGTCAAAGGGTAAGTAAAAAAAAACAGTCTTATCTGCCTCTATGATAACATTGTTTTTTTCTCGCGAAATGTCTAGCTTCCAAGGTGTATCTTACGTAGTAAGTAATAGTTGACAGTCGGAAAAATATTATGATTACATATTATCAATAGCCGGTGCTCGTGTACTGCTATCTTGATATTAGGGTACCTATTGTCGCCACCAAAATAGTGTATCAGTTTTAATCATTACCTGTGTAACAAAATTAAATGTGTTTATTTCATCGTTATAAATTCACGCGTCGATTAGTATTACACAAAGCTTGATGAAAGTTATTTTTTATTTTATAAACAAAAGTAAACGTCCCCGCTTCAAAAAAATATTTTCCGGCCAGAAGAACCAGGAAGAAACTGGCATCTTTTCAAATTGTCAGTGCTTAACATTAATATAACTTAATATTAATTTAACAAATGCTTGATGGCCCGATATATCCTTGACTGGTGAACAGCTTAAGGGCACTAAATGATAATACTAAATAACATAATAGGGTGTCCTTGTTGTTTTTGTCCTCAGATCATGCAACCAACCACCCCAGCTCGTTACCAAAACCTCATTAAAGATTTTAGTATGACAAGGAAAAATATTCCTCTTTGTCTATTGTTAACGTTAACATTACTTTATGACTCTTTTTATAGCACATCTTACTTCGGTACCAATCTATTATATTCAGATACGACCTGATTCGAGTCTAAGTTAATGTTTTTC